>OY856187.1:36436418-36482764 GCA_963693315.1 Diogma glabrata | reverse complement strand
TATATACATATATATATATACATATATATATATATACATATATATATATATATATATATATGTATATTATATTATATATATATATATATATATATATATTAGACTGGTCGTTAAAAACTAAATTTTCCGAGACGCCCCCTAGAAAAATTCTTTGTGGTCAAAAAACCACAACGGCATTATTTTTTTTTTTTAAATCAAAAGAACACGTGCCGCAAAATCGTTGAAGTTGATTTTTGAAAAATTCGTAGATTTTTTCAAATATCTCATAAAATATTCAGATGTCAAAAAAAATCACATAACCATTTTTGTAGGAAATTTATTTTCTAGAAAAAGGTCTGAGTAATTTTTCCCCGAAAACGTGTAGTTCTCATGATATTTTGAAATGAACTTGTAAGTTTTCGTAATTTTTAAAAAACATTAAAAATAAAGAGGACGAAAAAGTCCTAATTTTCTTTTTATGCTATAGAATGAAATGTATAAAAAAATACTCGTGACAAAAAAAATCAAAATTAGTACTTTTTCATCATTTGGTTTTACGAGTTTCGAAGAATTTCAAGTTTTATTTCAAAATATCACCAGAAATATAGGTTTTAGGAAAAAAATGACTTGAACCTTTTTGTAGAAAATTAAATTTCCTACAAAAATGATTATGTGATTTTTTTTGACATCTGCATATTTTATGAGATATTAACAATTTTATCAAAAAATAAACTTCGATGATTTTGCGGCACGTGTTCTTTAGACTTAAAAAAAAAAAAATAATGCCGTTGTGGTTATTTGACCACAAAGAGTTTTTCTAGGGGCGTCTCGGAAAATTTAGTTTTTAACGACCAGTCTAATATATATATATATATATGTATATTTGACTAGTCGTTAAAAATTGAATTTTTCAAAACGCCACACGTGCGTGGTTGATATTTCGAAGTTGATATTTTGAAAAATTCGTAGATTTTTTCAAATATCTCATAAAACATTTTATAGAAAAGTTAAATAATCAAGATGACGAAAAAATCCTAATTTTCGTTTTAAGCTATAGAATAAAATGTTTTAAAAAAAATCAAATAGTACTTTTTCGTCCAAATTTTTATCATTTGGTGTTACGAGTTTCGAAGAATTTCAAGTTTTATTTTAAAATATCATCAGAAATAAAGGCTTTAAAAAAATGACTGGGACCTTTTTTTGTAGAGAATTAAATTTCCTACAAAATTGACATCTGCATATTTTATGAGATATCAACGATTTATCAAAAAATCAGTTTCGACAATTTTGCAGCACGTGTTCTCTTGATTTAAAAAAAAACTCATTTTGTGAACCTTTATTTTAACGAATTATTTTTTTATAATACGTCAACAGAACTTTTCAGCTTCAGCATGACGACAGAAGTAGTTCGCGCTGGAGTTGTAGTTTTAGCTCAGGTTCTCAAGAACGAACTTCAAAGGCAGAAAAGGAGAAAAAAAAATAGAAAAGTGTGAGTTAAGCCTTGGGTTGAAAGAAGAGAGGTGTATGGTGCTTCAAGCACCTTACTAAAGGAGCTCAAAGACGAAGATCCTTTATCTTATAGAAATATTTTAAGACTGGATTCAGAGCATTTTGACCAGCTATTGCAGATGGTGGAACCAGTGCTTAAAAAAGAAGATACAAAGATGAGGATGGCAATTCCAGTTGCCACAAAATTGGAAATTACGTTGCGTTACCTTGCAACTGGTGACTCTTTTAAATCATTAGAGTACTTGTGTCGAGTTCCGTAATCAACCATTTCAAAATTTTTACCCCAAGTACTCTCTGCAATTTCTGACGCCCTTAAGCGTTTATTGAGGTGAGTAAAAATTTATTCAATAAAAATCAATTTGGTTTTTCAGTATATTTTATCTAGGAAGTTACATTAAATTCTTTTCAAACGTGTTCATCGTTGCTCGTTTTAAAAATCATCCAGTGATACGAAGAGATAGAAGACGAAGCCATGATTCAAATGCCACATCCTCTAAACATTACAGCTTGGTACGAGTGATGCAGCTTTGAAGTTCCTCTTGCAGTATTATGGCTTGGCGTTCCGGTAACTGACGCAGTTCCCCAGCAATATGTTTGCCAAATCGGTAAAACAGCTTATCTTCAGCCGCATTCTGTGCAATTTTATCCAACTATTGAATTGCGTTTAAAATTTCCGACGGTTGGTTTGCCGAAACTTGCCTTTCCCCCCTCTTTATCGGCGTAGCTGACGGTATTGTTTTCTCTGTTGACTTGCTTTGGCCTCCTTCTTCTGGATAGTTCTCGTAGTCAAATTCAACATAATCGCTAAAACTTTCGTTCATTTGGCCTGGTTCTTTGATAGATCCTTTCGTATTTTGTGCTATATCCTAGAAATAATACCAAAATATAACAGATTTTAATTTATTGCTTGTAACATGGTTTAATCAATACATATTTGTCTTGGTTTATGTGCAGGTGCCGAAAACAGTTGATCAATGGGGAGTAATTGAAAAAAAGTTTTTCCAGCGTTGGAATTTCCCTAGATGCTTAGAGGCCATCGACGGAAAACATGTCACTATTAAAAGACCTCCATGTTTCGGTTCGGAGTACTTTAATTATAAAAAAAGTTACAGTATAATTCTGTTTGCAATGGTGGATGCAGATTACTGCTTCACATATATTGACGTGGGCGGAAATGGCCGAGCTAGCGATAGTGCTATATGTAGGGATAGCACACTAAATATAGCAATAGAAAATAATACTTTAGGCATGCCTGAACATTACGTGATCGTCGGCGATGATGCATTCCCTCTAAGGGTAAACCTACTAAAGCCATATAGTAGAACTGGTCTTAGTGATGAGCAAAAAGTGTTTAACTATCGCCTTTCACGAACCATAATAAGAGTGGCGGAGAATGCTTTTGGCATTCTTGTGTGGTGATTTAGGGTTTTTTCACGACCGATTGAATTAAAACCAGAAACAGTCGACAAATTAATTTGGGTTGCTTGTAGTTTACACAACTGGCTCCGCAAAACTACGCCAGGATTTTACTTGCCTCAACAGGCGGTAGATAAGGAGGATATTAATGGAGATATTACACCTAGTCTCTGGAGAGAAAATGGCAACGTACTCCAGTCAGTAACAACTTAGGCAGCAATAATTATACACGTGCTGCTGAGGGAGTGCGTAAATCTTATGCCACCTACTTTATAGAAGAAAATTCTCTTCCTTGGCAATAGGAGAAAATTGGTGTTTCTGTGTAATTAAAAAATATCTTACTAAACAAATAAATTTATAGTGAAATTATTATTGATCTGTGTTATATTTTTTGATTGGCTACTTCTTACCTTAATTACCAAACTTGATTGGCTACTTCTAGTTGCCAAAACCTCTGCCAACAAATTAGCTTCACTAAACCAAGTCAATTTTGTGAAATAAAGCTCTTCAAATCCGGCACCTTTTTCTTACTCCTTTCTATTTTATTGAATTCCTGTAGATAGACATCTTTATAGATTTTATTCTGTCATTCAATTGCTTGAAATCCATCCTTCCGATCAATTTTTTTTCAGTTGATTATAAAACTTCATGAACCTGATGTCTACAACAGCTTAAATGATAAATGATAGTTGAAAGACAAAGATCCTTAGCTTATCGAAACGTTTTAAGATTAGATTCAGAACATTTGGACCAGCTATTGCAGATGGTAGAACCAGTGCTAAAAAAAAGTACAAAGATAAGGATGGCAATTCCTCTTTGCCACAAAACTGGAAATTACGTTGCGTTACCTTGCCACTGGTGATTCTTTTAATCACAGGAGTACCTGTTTTGAGTTCCGGCCTCAAAAATTTCGAAGTTTTTACCTGAAGTACTCTGCAATTTCTGACGCCCTTAAGCGGTTTATTGAGGTGAGTAAAAATTTATTCAATAAAAATCAATTTGTTTTTTTTAATATATTTAATCTAGGTAGCTACATTAAATTCTCGTTTTAGCAAATCATCCCCGTGGTTAAAAGAGGTAGAAGACGAAGAAAACGTCGATGGCTCATTTGGTTCAAATGCAACATCATCTAAACAGGACAGCTTGGCACGAGTAATGCAGCTTTGAATGGCTTGACGCACTGGTAACTGACGCAGTTCAGCAGCAATATACTTGCCAAATTGGTCAAATAGCTTTTCTTCAGACGCATTCTGTGCAATTTTATCTAACTGTTGAATTGCATTTAAAATTTCTACGGTTGGTTTTCCGAAACTGGCCTTTTTCCCCCTCTTTATCGGCGTAGCTGACGGTATTGTTTTCATTGTTGGGTTGCTTTGTCGTTCTTCTTCTGGACAATTACTATCGTTATCAAATTCAACAAAATCGCCAAAACTATCGTCCATTTGGTCTGGTTCTTTGATAGATCGTTTCGTATTTTGTGCTACGTCCTAGAAATAATACCAAAATATAACAGATTTTAATTTAATGCGTTAATCTTATGCCACATACTTTATAGAAGAAAATCCTCCTCCTTGGCAATGGGAGAGAAAATTTGAGTTTCTGTGTAATTCAAAAATGTATTATTACAAATGTAAGTAAATTTATATTCAAATTAGCTATTGATGTGTATATATATTTTACTTACCAAATTTGATTGACTACTTCTGGTTCCCAAAACCTCCGCCAAAAAATTAGCTTCACTAAACCAGCCAATTTTGCACAATAAAGCTCTTCAAAGCCGGTACCACTTTTCTTGCTTCTTTCTACTTTGTTAAGCTCCTGTCGATAGACATCTTTTATGGTTTTTATTCTGGCTTTTAATTGCTTTAAATCCATCCCTTCAATCAATTTTGCCTCTGCCAGTTGATCATATAAACTTTTAAAATTACATCCTTCAGTTTAGTATTGCTATAATCTTTGTCTTTAATATTCCACATTCCACAATAATAGATATTCTTGATAAATATTAAGAAAATGTATAATAGTTGTAACGTTCCACTTCATTATATTTAAATAAGACAAATTCAAATAACGACAAACTCAAATCAAAACGTGTGGTTCTCTACTGACCGAATAAAAAGATTTATAGTATCACTGTAGTACTAGCCGATTGTTCCGTATATAAATCCGGCGACTAGCAGACAGTAAACTCGCTAAATGTAAACCCGAATAATTTGTCCAAAAAAAATTGAATTAAAATAAAAAATTTATTAATAGATTTAATTTAATTTAATATTTAAACAAAATTATAATAAATAAATGTTATTTAAAATCTTAACAAATGATGAGGTTGGTTGATTTGTTACCCTTGGTGTTTGTGATGCATCAACGAAAGAATTCATATCACCTTCAGCGAATTATTTAAAATTGTTGAATGAATGGTTTACCATTTGCAGCGTTACAATCAATTATTAATTAATGAATTTTGTCTTCGTATGGCAGCAAATAGGCCACTGTTCACTGGATGATAAATATATCACTTTCTTCCATTGAAGACGATTTGTTTAATTTAAACCTACAAACTATAAAATACAAATATATTAAAAGAGAAAATAAATATCTATAATTAATTTTATTTTTGGGGAATAGAGCAAAAACTAAGAAAAAAATATATAAAATCATGTATTATAAAAACTAATAATATCTAATGTTTCATTTGACGTTTTAATTTTGTTTTCCAAAATCCCCATATTTTTACATTTTATGTTACTTAACCTGAATGACACAATATAAAATTTCATCAACTAGCTAGCTAGTTGACTTTTGTGCAAGCAAACAATTTTGTGTGTCATCGATACTATCCAACAATCGAACTCGCCAGCTAGTAAACTTGCCACTAACAGACTGTAAACTATTCTAGTGTATTCGAGCCTTTATGGTTGAACTGATCTTAAACGTGGCCGTTGACTCGAAATTAGTTTTTATTTTAATATTAACGATCTAAATAAAACACGCATAAATCTTAACGCTGGAAGTTAAAAGTATAGTGAAGGTTATTCTTACATCAAAATTTTATCTAATGTCTTCCTATCACTTTGTTATTGTCAATGAGGAAGTAAAAAAAAATCAACTAACTTTGAACACTTATTTTATCAAATTTTCTTAATCAGCAGTGAACTGAAAAAAGGTAAATTGGACAGAAAAGTTGGAAAAACTAAATATCCGGTTTTCGTTTAGTTTATTCGTTTGAAAAATAAAATTTTATAAAAAAGAACAGAAGACAATGGGATAAAAATGGATTGTGTAAATATAATTGTTGACATGAATTGATTTAATAATGAAGTGGAGGTAATATGTTTAATTTTTATAACAGCTTTATATTAAACGTTTGTTTTTGTTTCTGAATTACGTTTTATAGATCAACGCAAACCTAACTCTTCTTTTGAATGATTTGCAAGTGTAACCAATGAAATATCTCAAGAAACTGTAATTGATTCAAAATGAAACCACACAAAATCCATTGCCATTATTTATATCCTTAATTTAGAATTAATAACAAAACACTCACCTACCATTCAAACTCAATCCGTTCGATCATTAATTTGCTAGTCATATCACATAACACAAAACCCATCAACCGCTTCTATTTTATTTCCTCAAAGAAATATTATTTTTCGTTGCTTTCGACGTTCATATAATTTTACACGCAACACGTTAATTTGATAAATTACGTTTCTTATATTACTTTTATTTTTATCATAAGTTTATTGTGATGGTTGGCGGGTGAAGAAATTACTATACGCTACATTGGTAAGAACAACCACATACCTATTACATATTACGCGATGATTGATGGTTTTTTAATTTAAACTCAGATTGTTTTTGCTTTATATTATGGGGATGTTTTTTTTTATTAATGTTTCTTTTAAATAGAAAGCAATACAAGCACCTGTTTTGTTGATTGTATATCAAAAGACAGTAATTGATGAGGTTTTAATCAAATATGAACAGAACACTGCTTCTGCTAATAACGTTTTGTTTTTACTAATACCTGATTTAAAAATATTGAATTATAACTCTTTCCTCTTTTTTTTTTAAGCAAAAACTTCTTTAGGTGCGTTGTGAAATTTTGTATGGGTTAAAATTTATATATTCGGGTTTTAAAAAATTGATCGATAATGTAGTTTTTTAAAGTTATAACTACTTTCTTTCTTCGTTTGGTTCAAATTATTATCATTTCGATATTAACAAAAAAACTTATTATTTTTTGGCAAGCAGTGTTTAGCACTATAGTAAAATAAACAACAATAATAAAATATTGGTCCATCATTATTCTCCATAATTTCAATCCCGTGAAATAAAATAAGGAAAATAAAAACAACTGTTTGAGTATGTTTTTCTTTCAATATGCGTTGACATCTTCATCACCAAAGATTGATTTAAACACAGGGGGCGTTGTTGCGATTTTGCATGGGGAAAAATTTATATATTTGAGTCATCAAGCATAAATCCAGTCATCAAGCATTGGAGTCATCATGCTAAATAAATACTGAATCTATATGAGCAATTTCACGCAAGTTCAGCAAATTTTTGCGACATTTTGACTTGAACCCTTTTAATTTTGATTATTTTTTGTTTATGGATAGTCTTTCATAAATAAAAAATACAAGTTCTCTTAGAATTTTTTTTTCGACCAGGGGTCTTCACAGGGTACTGTGAAAAAATACATCTAAAAATCGCCATTTTTATAATTTTCCTTCAAAACAAAAAAAACTGATTCCCGACAGTCATATGCACAACGAATTTTATCTTTAAAACAAAAAATAACGCAAGTCCCAAACTTTCACAAGTGGTTAGATATAAAATAAGCTTCGATTTAGTTTAAAAAAAAAGGCTATGCCATCTTTTTTTCAATTACACCGTTTTTTTCTTATGTTACACCGTTAAAAATAATTTCAAAAAATTAACAGTGTACATTTTCAAAAACTTTGTTCTAATAGCTATTCAACGACATATCATTTATGAAAATCGATTCGGTAGTTTTTCTACAATTGCTCGTCAAAATGCACTCACATCACAAAATAACAAAAAATTGAGTGGCACCCTGTGAAGACCCCTGGTCGAAAAAAAAAATTCTAAGAGAACTTGTATTTTTTATTCATCAAAGACTATCCATAAACAAAAAATAATCAAAATTAAAAGGGGTCAAGTCAAAACGTTGTTGAATCTTCGTGAAATTGCTCTTATATATAAAATTGAAAGTTTGTTTGTTTGTTCTTTATGCATTAATATATACCATTCATCCGATCATCCGATCATGAAAATTTGGAAAGTTGTTGTGTAAAATAGCCCAAAGGCAGCTGGCAGATTTTCTTTTTTTAAAAACTGCACCTCAGAGCCCTTTTAATTTTCTTAAGAGATTTTGCCTAAATGTTGTTATTTTTACTTAGTTTTTATTTAAATATCGTTTTATACGGTTAGTTTGCTTTGATGAATATGTTTTTTGTTGAACATATTTTTATAAAATTGAAAAATGAAAGTATAATCTGAAACAACTACATTTGTATATCAAAGTTATATGTATTGGAATTTAACACATCATGATGTTACAAATTTTATTATCTACACCAAATATGTTGTCGGTTTGCAATGGTATGTAATATATACTTCTAAAATTTAGTGAAGATGGTGATAACATTGATTATATCAATTTAAAGCTCAAAATTACGAGACGGAATTCGCACAAATACTATAGAAAGAAGCATAGTTTAAACATGGATGGCAATCATGATGAATAAACTAATTAAAAATTGTGCACTTAGCCGATAGTGATTTGCAAACGGTAACAATGAATTAATACCAATGAATTTAATACTTACCTTTCCGAAGGAAGATTTGTAACATTTAAAATTGTTGATCTATGGGTATGACAACTTCACGTACTTTAGTCCCTGCTATTGGCATATGAGTTAACTTGAGATATCATATACCAATGGTAATAGCAGTAAGATATCACTAGCCAAAGAGGTGTCTTAGGGGTGCTGGCGGCTGAAGTTTTTTCAATGAACGATAGCATTCCTTAGTCTTAGCTATGGTATATTATTTGATGATGATTGATGACAAGCTATTTTTTTTTAAATAAAATTGTTTGGTAGTAGAAATTACAATGTGTGTCACAACAACACACGAAAACCTTTTAAGAACAAGGTCCCACAACAACATCCTTTTTAAGGTGTTGATAGACGCAAATTTTTTATATGATATGTTTTGATTATTTTAAATTTAAAAATGTATATGTATAATAGTTGCTTGGCATGCTGATAGAGTGAAACCCAGAATAATTTAAATGATTTTTTAGTATTAGCTCCGAAAAATGATTACTTTTAGAACTGTTTAGAGTCCGCAAAATTGTATTTTAGCGGCCTAGTACTTAAAGTCGTTATGACAATACTTTAGCGGATTCAAAATTTGTTTTCATTTTATATTATAATTATTTTCAAATTATAATCACAATTGCTTTGATAAGTTTTGTTCAAAAATCAAATTTTTAGGAACGTAAGCATACAAATTAAGCAATAAATTAGAAAAAAAATCCTAAGAGCTAATACAAAAAAACGTTGTATGCAACACGTACGCAAATGGCTTTAGCAGACTCATCTTCATATTACAGACTCGGCTAGCGCCTCGTCCGGAAACATTACAAATCGTCCGCTAAAACCATATTTTGCGTACTTGTTACATAAACTACTATTAATTTAAAAATTCTGAAATTTTAATTGGCATTGGTACAATAATTGGAAGATACAAAAAAACACAGCTATTTCACAGTTTTAAGTTTTCACTTCTGTCGTTAGTCTGTGGTGATACCTCCAATGCATTATAAATACTTTTAATAAAAACAATCCTGTTCGAAAAATATAGAAAAGTTACTAACGTTACCCAGCACAACAACCAGGCTGGGCAACTATTTTCACCATAACAAATTTTCTGATGGGTTATATAATTACTTTTAAGAACTATCTGTCAAATTTCGCCTAATAATAAATCACGTTTTTGGTAATATAAAAATGATAAATAATATATATATGTACATATATTGAATAAGTTTGACACGCCAAATTTTATAACAAGTACAATTTAGGGTGGCACTTATTTTCTTATTTTGCATTTTTGAAGGGCGCCGGTCAAAATTTTGTTCCTTTATATATGTGTAACTAGAATCTGAAGTTTGGGCTCAATTGAACAATTTTATCACGTGGCGACTTTAGCTCAAAGTTGAGAAATTTCAAAACAAATTTTTCTAATCAACTTAAAAATTGGAAAACTCGAACAAAATAAGTAAAGGGTCCGTAGCTGTGACATGGTCTATGGCCCTTTGTAGTCTACGCGCTAGAACAAGTTGGGTTTCGTGGAACCTGTCCGTCCCTATATAATTTAAAAGTGTCTGTCAATAGGTGTGACGCAATGTTAAATTGAAAGAAAAAACACTATTCATATAACATAATGTCAATCTCTTGTTACTTTACGCAAATAACTTATTAAATAATAAGTTTAATAGAAAAATTAAAGAAAACAAAAGTATTTTATAATTTTACTATATTTTAGCTTATTAGTCCATCTTCTGGAGTAATCCAGATTACTCCAGAAGATGGCCTAACAAGCTGAAATATATATAGAGTAACAGTAAAATTATAAAAAAATTTTGTTTTCTTTAATTTTTCTATTAAACTTATTATTTAATAAGTTATTTGCGTAAAGTAACAAGAAATTGACATTATGTTATTTGAAAACTTACGCCAAGTGCAAACGGCAAACAGTGTACAATTTAAAATGTATAATTTAAAATTTGGAAGCTTCATTGGATAAATTTATTGAATACCAAAATTCATCCCAGCAATTCTCATCACCTCTAGTTGTATCTGGATTATCTCTATAGCCAACTTCAACATCTACCAAATCTGGTGAACACGCAGCAAAAATATAATAGCGCAGTTATTTACAGCTATATAATTGGTAACCCCGACGTAATAATTGGCGACCCAAGAAGTGATCCTGTTCATCCGAATCTTTAAGAATTTCTTTTTCAATTGTAAGTACCTAAAATTTTCTTAGTCAATTGCTAAATTGCTTTTAAATTAAAAATTTGTTCTTGTTTTGTGATTATTGCGGTTGGTTTATTTTTGTTTTAATTTTAAAAATATGGCTTCCCCAAACAATTCTCCTTCGCGTCCTGCCTCACCTGTGAATGCCTTGGATTGTAATGAAGCACCCATGTTAATGACTCATCAGCAGTTAGCTGATATTATCCAAGCAAACTTGCAGCAGTTTGCCCATCAACAGTTCATGGCACAGCGGCAGATGCCACCACCTTGCTCACAACCTCCAACAACTGAACCAGATTTAGCTACAGTGAGCAATATTAATTTTGTTAAATATAAAGCTCCGCAAAATTTTTTTTTTTTTTTTTTTTTTTTTTTTTTACCAAAACCCAATTGTTTAGTTCAGGATGTTGGAACTAAAACTTTTTAGTTCGCATGTTAGGTCGAAATCGACCAAATATTCACATGCATTAAGTGCAATTGATTCACGATTGGACAACAAATTGGCACCGTTGCTCTTTAAAGAGATAGGTGATACTCCTTAAACTACCTCTAAGACGGAGGTAATTAAAATTTTGGGCGATAAGCCAAAAATTAATAATATTTTGCATAAATTAGTATTAGGTGATGAAAAACCTACACAGTTGCTAGCTGAGTTCCGAATTAACGGTGCTGATATGAACGATGGCATTATCAAACAACTTTGGATGGCACGTCTTCCTGAAAGCATCCAACTTGTTTTATCGTCTTTCGAAAACGATTTGCCATTAACGTTGTTGGCAGAACGTGCCGACAATCTTATGGAAACGTCGTCACAGAGACAAATGTTCGCATTGAACGTCCCATCTACTTCTACTTCTGCACAATCAACTAACTCAAAACGGTTTCATCAAAGTGTTTCTCAACCTCAACAAAATCAAAACATTAATGAAATTCTTAATAATTTTAAAACGCAAATGCTGAGTGAAATTCACTCGATAGTAAATGCTGGTCATAGGTCGCGCTCTAAATCTCGTGATAACCGTTGGAGTACTTCTAGATCAAAGTCTAGAGAATTAAAAATTAATTCGGACATTTGTTTTTACCCCTCCAGATTTAAAGACAAAGCACAACGCTGCGTCACTGGATGTTTTTTAAAAAGGTTTAATATTTTCACAACATTTTTAAAATCACATCCATGCACATGGATTAAGTGAATACAAAGAACCGCAAAAAATAGTAAGTTGTGTAAAGGTAGTTCAAAGGTAGTCAACTAAAGATGAAGATCAAAAACAATTTTTGTTAAAGGTAAACAGTACGCAATAATTTAAAATAATTTAGGCATATATAGAATGAGAATTAATTTTATTTCATGGATTTTCAGACCGTTCAAGACTACCGTAAGATATATCCGAAATCTGCTACATTGCAGGATTTGAAAAGGCCTTTATAATTTTGTTAACATTATAAAATAGATTCCTCTTTTTAAACATTAAATGATACTTTAGAAACTATTATACGGTTATGTTTTTAATACAGACTCGACTATGTGAAAATTACAAAAAATTTTGTATGTAAGCGTACTTAAGGATCAAAGTCGCCACGTGTTAAAATTGTAATAGAGTGGTGAAACTTTGTCAGTATCCTTAAATTACCCAAAGGAACGAAATTCCGGCCGCCGCCATGCCAAAATACAAAAAAAAAAAATCACCCATACAAATAAGTGCCACCCTAATTAGTACATGTTAAATGACTTTCGATGGTTAGATATTTGTAAATTGCTTACATGTTATTAAGAATTTAAATTAAATAAATGGAATGATAATATCAGAACAACAACAACACAATATCGTTTAATTATAAATTAAGAAGGCTGAAAATACATGGAATATAAGATTGTTTGAGAGTTTTATACCGCTGAAGATCGTCGCCGCTTATTGCTACGAAATTTTAAGTGCTGATTTCTATTTGAAAGAATTAATTTCCTACGAATAAAATATTTTTGCTGAGGAATAAATAAATTAGGATCTGCTCATCAACTACATCACGCAGAATTACTTCATTAACATCGATCAGGTTAACTCGGTTCAATTCGAGTCTGGACAACTATCAACGCATCTCCAAGCTACCAAAGCTACCAAAGCTGGTGACCACCGACATTTGGATTCGCACTATTTAGAAAAAAAATTCAGGTAATATTTTTTTGTATTTTTCGAACGGAATTTGTGTCGTTTACCATATTGTTTACAAGCGTTATTATTTTTACTAGAATTCACATTTTTTTTAAAATATATTTTTATATACACAATGCATACGATTAAAGAAATTTTTATTGTAATAATTACTTTGTTTGTCGGACTATGCGCTTTTGTCGTTGCGCAACGACATGCATTGGAAGTGTTTGTCGCCTCAGCACTCTTCTACCTAGTTGCCGTCACAACTAGGTTTTTCCGCCATGTAACGTTCCCAGCAGTTTCAGCAAGTCCACCAGAACCTGAGGAAACTGCTGCATCTTCCGGGTCTCAAACATTCACGTATACTGAAGACCAGCTTGAGGCACTGGTAGCCAAGCGGATCGATGCCGCTTTGGCACGACTGAATCTTGGAGGTTCTCCTGCAAATCCTCCACCACCTCCAACTATCACTCCGTCTCCTCCACCACCTCCAGCTACATCTTCGGCAACCTTACCACAAATTAGCCATGTAGCTGTCAAAATTCCTCCCTTCTGGTCTGAAGCACCAGAACTGTGGTTCATCACCTTAGAGGGTCAGTTCTTGTTGGGAAACATCAAGTCCCAACACACTAAGTATGGTCATCTACTTAGTATGATCACTCCCACACTGGTGAAATTAGTCAGTGATATCTTGGTAAAGCCTGACCAAGATTTTCCTTATGATAGGCTTAAAGAGGCTCTCTTAGCCCGCCTATCCAGCAGCACTTCAGACCGCATAAAAAAAGTATTATGCGGCATGGACCTTGGGGATAAAAAGCCCTCTCAGCTCTTACGGGATATGACTGCTGAATCCCGAAATACATTTTCAGAGGAAACTCTAATAGTCCTTTGGGAGGAAAAACTTCCACCAACAGTTCGTGCTACTATCTCGGTTCTTAGAACCAGTTTGCAAGAAACTGCCGAGATAGCAGACAACGTTCTCGCGTCCCTAAGGGGATCTCAACTCCATGCGGTATCTAACCCTGCCGCTTCTTCTCTTCCTTCTTCTTCTTCCTCAAGTGAAATCTTGTCACTTGAGGAAAAATTCAAAAAATTGGAGGCACAAAACGTGCAACTCCTCAACGCCATTCAACGGCAAAAATTCTCTCGGCCATTTCATAAATATCGAAGTAGATCTAAGGATCGAAATGATAATCGCAACATCGATTATAATCGTTCTCCCATGCGACCTCGGTCCAAGTCGCGAACTCAACTGTTTGATGGTATTTGCTACTACCATCATACTTTCAAGGAGAATGCCAAAAAATGCGATTCAGAGTGCAAGTATTTTCCAAAGTACTCTGACTCCTCTGCCTCTACTTCTTCAAAAAACAAATAAAATCTTCACATGTGACGGAATGTGAAGATAGTAGCTCCCAACTCCGTCTTCTGGTCCTCGACATTTCTTCGCGTAAGAACTTCCTAATTGATACAGGTGCCGAAGTATCGGTTATTCCCGCCACTGTGGAGGAAAAACTTCACAGAAAATCAGACTTCTTTCTTTACGCCGCTAACGCAACTAAAGTTAGCACGTATGGTACACGAACTCTCAATCTAAACATTGGTCTCAGACGAGCGTTCTGTCAGACCTTTGTTGTCGCCGATGTTACCATACCTATTCTCGGAGCTGATTTTCTAAATAAATATGGCCTTTTAGTGGACATCAAAAATCGACGTCTTGTCGATCCACTAACCTCCTTATTCACTTTGGCTAAAATCTCCACTTCTCCTGCACCTTCTCTTACGCTGATCAATGATTCTGTTAATATCGAAATTATCGATATTCTCAAAAATTTCAAGGACTTAACATCCAAAAACGATCTTGCCAAACCTGTGAAACATAACGTAACTCAGGTTATTGAAACACATGGTCCTCCCATTTCATGTAGGTACCGTCGACTTGCTCCAGACAAACTGGCCATCGCAAAGACAGAATTTCACGTTATGTTATCCCAAGGAATTTGCCGACCTTCTAACAGTCTTTGGGCGGCTCCTCTTCATCTCGTTAAAAAGAAGAACGGCGAGTGGAGACCTTGCGGTGACTACCGTGCTCTAAATAATGTCTCTACTCCTAATAAATATCCGATTCCGCATATTCAGGATTTTTCGCATCAACTACATGGATGCAAAATTTTCTCCACAATCGATCTCGTCCGCGCATATCATCAAATTCCTATTGATGAGCGCGATATTGCAAAAACTGCAATTTCTACTCCGTTCGGACTCTTCGAATTCGTTCGAATGACTTTTGGATTGCGAAACGCCGCGCAATCTTTCCAACGGTTTATGCACTCCCTTCTCCGAGACCTTAAATTTGTTTTCATCTACATAGATGACCTTCTTATTGCTTCTGAAACCTTTGAGGAACACCTCCAACATCTCAGGACTGTTTTCGAGCGTCTTTCTGACGCAGGTCTCATTATCAACGTTGATAAATGCAACTTTGCTAAAACCAACGTTGACTTTCTTTGACATTCTATTGATTCAACAGGAATCAAACCAACTGCTGAACGTGTCGATGCTATTACGCGTTACGAACGACCTGAAACTGTTATGCAACTCCGCCGTTTCCTTGGAATGATAAATTTCTACCGCCGATTCATTCCTCACGCTGGTGGCAATCAAGCCATTCTAAACCTAATTTCCTAAAAGGTTCCAAAAAGAATGACAAACGTGTCATTCAATGGTCCGAAGACGCCATTCAAGCCTTCGACTTATGCAAGCAGCAACTCAGTGAGGCAACAACCCTTTCTCACCCCTCACACTATGCTCAACTTGCCGTTATGGTCGACGCTTCCGACAAGGCACTTGGCGCCGTTGTTCAACAAAAAATTGACGATTGTTGGACACCTCTTAGTTTCTTCTCTGTGCGACTCAATGAAACGCAACAGAAATACAGTGCTTATGATCGCGAACTCCTTGCAGCTTACTCTGCAATCAAACATTTTCGGTAACTCCTTGAAGGTAGAATCTTCACTCTCTTTACCGATCTGTAATGAAGCGCTTTCTCACTGGCGAACCAATGAGAAGGACATAGCAGGAAGCGTCCCTAGCGAGATTAATTTTCTTGCCCCAAGCTAGCTTCAGCCCATGGGAACGATAAAGAAACCCTGCTACTTCAGCACAAATACAGAAATGTACGCTATTTACGAGAATTTTCAGAAATGGAAAGAAATACAAGTGTGAAAAAGAGACTCTGGCGACCCCATTGGCGAAAGACCCACGATCAACACGTCCAACCCCCACGATCACTCTCAGACGCCCACCCACTCACACTTCACGCATACTAACATTCGCCCACACATTCATACTTCACACATACCAACATTCACCCGGACATTCAATCACTGATACGCCCTCTCACACACATTCCCACTTCTACGTTAGGCAACAAAACAAAATAAAGGAAATAAAAAAAAAACAAGTCCACTCACCCCATGATTAATCCTCCAGTCGTCCAAGTCCTTCGGCCTTAGCCCTCCATCAGTGATGATTCATCCAACAGGTATAGTATTACAAAAATAAATTTACAAATAATCCTTGAAAGGTTGAGTTGTAATTCGGTACCAGTAGCCAGAAATTTTATATCACTGGTGCGTTGACAATTCGGCAGCAATAGCACACAAGTTGGTGTAAATATTGAGTTGAAAATACGATATTATCAGCAAAAATTGTATATCAATAATCCGTTGCAATAGCCAAAATTTGGGTAAGACTGTTGCGTTGAAAATATGGTAGTAGCAACAAATATTGTAGGTAAATGATACGTTGCAATACGGTGTTAACATCCAAAACTTGGTAAGAATGTTGCGTTGAAAATGCGATAGTAATCAGCCAAAAAAAAAACTTGTATAGAAATAATCAGTTGCAATAGCCAAAATTTGGTAAAAAGGAACGGTGAATAAGTTTGCCGACAAAATCGTTGACTAAAGTTGTTATCAAAATTGTTGAATAAATTTGTTATCAAAATTGTTGAATAAAGTTGTTATCAAAATTGTTGAATAAATTTGTTATCGAAATTGTTGAACAAACTTGTTATCAAAATTGTTGCATAAATGTGTCATCAAAATCGGGAATGAATTTGGTAGCAAAACGTTGAATAAAAAAGATGAGTAGAAACATTCAATAAACTTGCAATCGCTGGATAATTTTGATGAATAAAACGTTAAATGATAATGTTGTTGAATCAAAATGATAAGTATAAATGTTACATAAGCTTGCAGTCATCAGCGTTAACCATTTGAACCACAGTAGCAATAGCAAGATTCGGACGTCAAAGTGGCGTTGAAAAATATGAAAATATAACCAAAGTCTAACCTTTGAGATCAGGTAATGTTAGCAAAAGGTGGACATCAAAGTTGCATTGCAGTATGGTTGAAATACGTTGGTAACAACACAAATTTCTATTAAATGTTGCGTTGAACAATATTTGAAGCACAGTGGTGGTAAAAATCACAATTAATTGTTACGTTGCATAATATTTGCAGCACAGTAGTGGTAAAAATCACAATTAAATGTTGCATTGAAATATATTAGTTATAGTTGCATGCGTAGAAAATACCAGGCAACAATTTGGTAAAAAAAAATACCCGTTGAAAAAATTTGAACCACGCAAAAATTTGAATATATCAAAAAAAATTCGTTGCAAACCGTTGACAATGATGACCCCAAAATATTGCACAGAACTGCGTTGCAAAAGTGGAGACTGATGACGTAACAACGGTATATCAATACTACGTTGCACAAGTTGAAATAAATATCACAGATGTGGCGCTTCTTTAATTTTGGTTTGATGCAAGCCCCATTATAATCCAGAGGAAATACAACATTCGGCTAGTATTGGTATATAAAATTATCATGAATAATCAAACTAGGTATTTTTGTTTTTGTTTGTTCCATAAGCACATTATAATCAAAGAAATTGTTCTAAATTAATGAAATATTCTTCACAAAACACAGATGTACATAATTACTACTGGATAAGTGCATTTCTAATTAAAATAATAATACTCCAAATAATTACTAGTAACGGTACAGAAATTGTTCTATTTATGTTTAAATTAAACTTCACAAAACACAACTTATGTTATTACTACTAGTTATGTGCAATTCTAATTAAAATAATACTAATCAAACTGGTATATTTTGGTTGAGTTCAGTAAACACATTATAATCAAAGTAAACTGTTCCTAATTAATGAAATATTCTTCACAAAACACAGATTGACTTTTTACTACTGGATATGAGCATCCATCATGATCCTACTAATAATCAAACTAAATACTAATAGCGGTACGTAAATTGTTCTAATAAGTTAATAAATTAATTTTCACTAAACACCACGGACGTTGTCACTATTAGTTATGTGCCCTTCTCATCATCATTATCATAGACAAACTATTTTGTTTGGTTTCAGTTCCGTAGGAATTGTCATCACATGCAAGGTTTTCATCTCATATAATAAATTAAAACAATACACAAATAAAATTCTTTTTGGTTTTCCAGTTGTCCGTGACCTTGACCACGCCCTGTATTACGGACACACAAAAGAAAAACTGGCGAGACTGGTGCAGGACTAATTTTCTAATCATCCGTTCGAAATGGTGCAATCACATGGATTTTAGCGTATTACTTATTGATTGACCTTAGGTTGGTTATCACTAAAAATTAGCTATCCCGTTACTGAAATTGTAATTCTACCACACCAGTCATATTAATAATCTATTGAATCATACCTGATACTCCGAAATTTCTTTTGCGGTACTTGTGATCGATCTCGTCAAAATTTCCTTCTTTTCCCTGCAATTCACGCTTTTCAATTATCGGGTATGACTATCCATAACCCAATTCCACTGGATGAATCCCTTTTTCCGGCCTTTATTATCCAACAAAGAATATAAAAGAATTCCACGTCCACAAAATAACACAATTCTCTACACCACCGATTTCAATCTGTCAAAAGTTAATGTATAATATCCGGCTAAATCACAATAGCCAAAACTGAAATTAAACTAATTTTTAAGCGACGTCAAACACAAAAATGAAAATGTAGTAGATTTTGACGTGCACTATACGAATCGCTAATTGGACTAAGAGACAAAATCAATTTACAGTGGCTTATTATATAGTCAAATTTTTAGTCTCGCAATAACTCGAATACAGTGTTTAGATGTGAGATAATTAATTTACATCAGATTTTCAAATTGTTGGGAACTTTTTATAGTTACACAAAACCGTTTGCTATTTGATATTATTGCAAAAAAATAAGGTTGCGACACAAAATATTTCCGACACATCAATAACATTTATCATTGAATTCAAAATGAATTAAATGCAAGTTCGATCAATGTTATGATGTTTAGACATTTATTAAACTACAATCTACTATATCAGTACAGGGAAGTTCAGTTCAATAACGGAAGGATTGTTTAAAGTAAAATACTCATACAAAGACAAATAAAATGTTTAACAAAGCAAAAATAGTAATTCGTTGCATGTTGACGATTGGAAACAAAAAATACGCACAGCTGTTATGAGGTTTGAAAATTTCGTTGTTTCATTACGGTTGGTGTTTAGAAAATTCAAACTCAAGTAGTATAGTGAGAACAATCGAATGGAAGCATAGCGCGCGTCAATTTTAGGGTGTTGTAAGATTAAATTTTAGTGTTTATATGGATGATAATTAAAGAAAATTATTAATTAATCCAAATTAACTAACATTATGTTATATTAATTAATAAACAAAATCAGGGTAATTAGTGCAGGTTTCTTTCTCACATATGTTTGTCCGGCTCTTGAAGATTTAGTTAGATTTTAAGAAAAATAAGGAAACTATGGGTTAAGGGAACTATACGAAATATGACTATTGATGATGAATGGATGAGAAACTATTACAAGCGGTACAGATTAATATAAGAAATAACAACTAAGGAAGCTGCGACTATAATACACTATGTTCAGACATTAGTCCAGACTATCCATTACAGAACAAGTGCTTTTTGGAAGAACACTCACGACCAAAAAGAAGTTGAAAAAGGCATAGACTGGTCGCAAATAGACCTGGTATATCCATATTAGTATGGGGAGGCACTTCAACGTTCTACAAATTAGCAATCAAATCGATCGGTATTACAAACCCAGTCTTAGCAGAAACAAAGTAACAAAGTATCTATGATTATACAAAAAAACTTTTGGAGGGGTAACGATAAAAACGGTATTCTACTCTATTGCAAGCGATGGATAACTAAAATCTTCCAGACCCAATTTCGGGCAGATCTGGGGGTTCCCGAGACTCTAAAGTCACAAAAAAAATTAGGCACTCTGCTACCAGATCGAAAAGTAAGATATCATTGGACCGACTCCTACAAGGAAATCTCCGACACAATTCTGTTTTTATGTTATGCAGGCTCGCAACCCACACCTGAACTAACACGAGTCTCATGCTTCTCCGACTACGCTAGCCGGGCCACACTGTTGTACGCTTCCGTCCAAGTGATTCTGAAGGCTGTTCACATAGTTTCAAAGTAACTAATTGAACCAAATTCAATACATTCAATCTCGGAATTTGCACTGACAAATAGTCAAAACAAAAAAAAATTTTTTGCACCAAGACCTGAACACCAAAGTTGATACACACTCTCTGAACTGTGAATTCAAGACGAAACCACCCTCATACTTTATGGTCGTCGATAATCTTGACCTATAATGGCGGTGAAACACAAGAGAAATATATTACCATACTGACAAAAAAAAAATTATTACCGATGTTTGGCGCGAATGTCCTTGGAATGATAAACACCTCTACGTTTAGAAACCAGATCTTCCAGTTCGTAAGCGGCGCCACCTACCAACCTTCAAACGTTGGCTTCGCAAACTTTTGTGAGAGCGATACCGAGGATTTTCTGCAGTTCCCCGCATCGCTCAAAATAATATTACGACAGAATTCAATGTTTTGTTTTTGGCTAAACCCCAAAGAGAGGAAGCTGGTGGACTGTGGGCCCTCGCAATACACTCGTCAGCGTATCCCTCGGGTAACCACAATCTCCATACCTCGCCCCTTGGAAGAATCTCAATATCTAAACCCCAAGCCGGCATTTCACCTGGCCTGAAATTAGGTTATCTGCGAATACAGGAATAGACAACGTCGGAGCCTATTGTCGGCAATAGAACTATCAATTATTTTCTTAAATTCATTCATAGGTGATTCAAGGTACTTGCCACTGACAAAATTTCTGGTTGTCAATTATTTGAGAATTTGGTGAATCGATTGATTCATTTCTACTATCAACAGCATCATAAATTTCATCATATTTTAACTTTTCCACATCGTAACAAAATCAACAACTTGATCTTTTGAACTTGGAAATTTTAAAACTGACATTTTTTTTTTTTTTTTTGAAATTTGAACCTATCCAAGCCGGTTTAAACAAATGTTATTGATACTCCAAAGCTTCAGGAACGTCCCGCTCGACCAATTCGACGTAAATAATTCAGTGATGGATTTGGAACATCAAGATTTATTATTAAATTTATATTTTCTGCATCAATTCTGCGTGACTGTGATTAGAATACGAAAGTTGAATTCTCTTATATTTTTCTAATAATTTAAGGCGTTGTGTTTGCTCATGTGCGCCCTTTATCTTTAATCAATAATTTAAAATAGCGTTCGGCACGGGGTTGAGAATTGGTGAACATTGAACATTGCTTACACGAAATCAACCGGAATATGTTTTTCTATTTCTACAATCTACAATTTCATTTCATTGAAATTATTTTCTGGCTGTGGAATTGCGTAACCAAATTGTTTGATTCCATGGTAAATTGGCCTTTCGCGTTTTGGTGCGACATCGATGGGATTCGCCATATAATTCCGTAGGATTGTTCGAAATTTTTCATCTAAAGTGACGCTGGCCACCAGTAATTGTTCACCACTACGTAAATACCGATTAAGTCGTTTGTTCGATACCAGATATGAGGCTTGAAGAAGTCAATTGACTTCATCGAATACAAAAAATGTTTACGGTATCCGTATTTAAAATTTTATTTACAATAGGTTGAGACATTCGACCCAAGATACCAACCATAACGATACGTCAATCCTATCCACAGCGGACATTACGAATCGTCATGAACACGAACAGTCGCACACTACTTAATCGCAACCAGACAAGAATATGGCGGGTGAAGAGACAATTGCTACCCTACCTATGCGAACGTTGAAATCAATTAAACAATCTAACTATTACAAAAAAAAAAAATACTATATTACAACATTCTAGCACTTAAAATACGTTAGAACAGAATTCAACGAGTTACATGGTAATTCAGTTATTCAAACCTCAAACAGCCGCGCGATATCCCTTGCAATTCGACAATTATATTAAATAGGATTTATTATTATCTTGATATTATTTTATTACTATTTACAATTGTTTTCCAAGGTGCTGATATATGAACAGAACAAAAAAAATAAACGGTGAGATTTGAGAGAAAATAAGTATACTACAAATATGGCAGAAGAAGAGCACAAAAGAAAATTTACAGACCCAATTCCGGGCAGGTCTGACGGTTCCCGATACTCAAAACTGAGTAACAAACAAAAAAAACTAGAAGTGCGGCAAGCCTACCGGTTCGGCAAGAAAATACTTAAGATTAACAAAATTGAATCTTGCATGTACAAGAAAAAAAAAATTATATATATGAAAATTTAACCTAACATGCAGGAATATAATTTAAGGAAATCTCTAAGCTACTTAAATTAATATTTACAAATTAATACTGCTGCCGTGGACCTCTATCTGGATTATGGCATATGTAAGATTTGTCCTTGGATTTGACTTTATGTATATTTTATCCTTTTGTTAATTTGTTAAGTAAAATTTATCCTTTTGTTATTTTGTTAAGTATAATTTATCCTTTTGTTATTCTGTTATGTATAATTTTCGTGTTGGTATCTAAAATGGTGATAGAGAAAAAAAAAACAATAAGTACATGATTTTATCAGCAGTTTTATTCATTTACTAATAAATATTTATTTATTTATTTATTAATAAATAATTATTTATTTATTTCATATATTTATTTATTTATTTATTCAATATATTTATTTATT
Organism: Diogma glabrata; assembly: GCA_963693315.1. Classification (NCBI taxonomy): domain Eukaryota; kingdom Metazoa; phylum Arthropoda; class Insecta; order Diptera; family Cylindrotomidae; genus Diogma; species Diogma glabrata. The sequence continues at coordinate 36,459,479 of OY856187.1, read as the reverse complement.
TATTTATTTACTGACGACGGACGGACGGACCAATCAAGGGGGGAGTTCACCACACATGGGGTTGAAGATGGTGATCGCCGTTCTTTCTTAAATTTATGTTGATTTTATTTTGTTTTTAGTTTGTTTGGGACCAAAGAAAAGTTTAAAATTACACTACGTTAAAGGATGGGAACAAGGTACGGGAAAGGGAGCAAGAAGGGATGAATAAGGAAAGGAGAAGGTAAGGTGAGACAGGAATAAGGTGGGGTATGTGTCGTCGGCCCGTCGCCCGGATGACAAGTGCCGCCGGAATGGTCAGAGGATAAATCCTCTGCACCATTATTCAATCAACCGACACTTCTCATCCGCGATCGAGAACGACGAAACATACGGGGAGGTGCTATGATCTGAGTTAATCCAACTAACTCGCGACATGAAGGCTGGGCGAACATCTTCCCTCAGCAGATGATATCAAACTGATTTAGAAGATGTTCCGCAGTATCATTCGCGAGAACTGGACAACTCAGATCATAGGATGCTTACGCTCCTGGGAGGGGCCTCTAACGTTAAGGAGACGGTAGCTCGGATGAGAGTCCTGATGTCACAACGAACCCAGAGCATGACCAGATGACCAGACTGGATGTAGTAGGCGTATACACCATTCTACAAAAAAATCTAAGTCTGGCACCTGGTCACCCCTGGCATTCCCCGTGCCAGCAAGAAACCCATCCGCTACTAGGGTACGTGGGATTGTAACCCCCATTGAGAATAATTCCGAAGAACTATTCTCACCCTTGCGTTTCAGAAAAATGAAAAAAAAAAAGGAGAACATTGCTGGAGGCGTAGGGACGCAACTCCCCATCAAAGTAAAGTCTGAGGCATCTCAGACTTCCTTTGCTCCTGCGCGTTTGAAGCAGGGAATTGCTTCCACGCCGCCAGAGTCTTTTACTATTGTTTGGTGGGAATGAAAGTTAATTTGAAGAAAAATTTTCAAAAAAAAATTTTTCAAAATTTTTTGAATTTATGGAGGGACTCCTCCAGAGTCCCACATTGCTGTAGAAACCCTTAGAGAAGCCCCACGTTGGGCGCCAATTTGTAATGAAGCGCTTTCTCACTGGCGAACCAATGAGAAGGACATAGCAGGAAGCGTACCTAGCGAGATTAATTTTCTTGCCCCAAGCTAGCTTCAGCCCATGGGAACGATAAAGAAACCCTGCTACTTCAGCACAAATACAGAAATGTACGCTATTTACGAGAATTTTCAGAAATGGAAAGAAATACAAGTGTGAAAAAGAAACTCTGGCGACCCCATTGGCGAAAGACCCACGATCAACACGTCCAACCCCCACGATCACTCTCAGACGCCCACCCACTCACACTTCACGTATACTAACATTCGCCCACACATTCATACTTCACACATACCAACATTCACCCGGACATTCAATCACTGATACGCCCTCTCACACACATTCCCACTTCTACGTTAGGCAACAAAACAAAATAAAGGAAATAAAAAAAAAAACAAGTCCACTCACCCCATGATTAATCCTCCAGTCGTCCAAGTCCTTCGGCCTTAGCCCTCCATCAGTGATGATTCATCCAACAGGTATAGTATTACAAAAATAAATTTACAAATAATCCTTGAAAGGTTGAGTTGTAATTCGGTACCAGTAGCCAGAAATTTTATATCACTGGTGCGTTGACAATTCGGCAGCAATAGCACACAAGTTGGTGTAAATATTGAGTTGAAAATACGATATTAGCAGCAAAAATTGTATATCAATAATCCGTTGCAATAGCCAAAATTTGGGTAAGACTGTTGCGTTGAAAATATGATAGTAGCAACAAATATTGTAGGTAAATGATGCGTTGCAATACGGTGTTAACATCCAAAACTTGGTAAGAATGTTGCGTTGAAAATTCGATAGTATCAGCCAAAAAAAAAACTTGTATAGAAATAATCAGTTGCAATAGCCAAAATTTGGTAAAAAAGAACGGTGAATAAGTTTGCCGACAAAATCGTTGACTAAAGTTGTTATCAAAATTGTTGAATAAATTTGTTATCAAAATTGTTGAATAAAGTTGTTATCAAAATTGTTGAATAAATTTGTTATCGAAATTGTTGAACAAGCTTGTTATCAAAATTGTTGCATAAATGTGTCATCAAAATCGGGAATGAATTTGGTAGCAAAACGTTGAATAAAAAAGATGAGTAGAAACATTCAATAAACTTGCAATCGCTGGATAATTTTGATGAATAAAACGTTAAATGATAATGTTGTTGAATCAAAATGATAAGTATAAATGTTACATAAGCTTGCAGTCATCAGCGTTAACCATTTGAACCACAGTAGCAATAGCAAGATTCGGACGTCAAAGTGGCGTTGAAAAATATGAAAATATAACCAAAGTCTAACCTTTGAGATCAGGTAATGTTAGCAAAAGGTGGACATCAAAGTTGCATTGCAGTATGGTTGAAATACGTTGGTAACAGCACAAATTTCTATTAAATGTTGCGTTGAACAATATTTGAAGCACAGTGGTGGTAAAAATCACAATTAATTGTTACGTTGCATAATATTTGCAGCACAGTAGTGGTAAAAATCACAATTAAATGTTGCATTGAAATATATTAGTTATAGTTGCATGCGTAGAAAATACCAGGCAACAATTTGGTAAAAAAAAATACCCGTTGAAAAAATTTGAACCACGCAAAAATTTGTATATATCAAAAAAAATTCGTTGCAAACCGTTGACAATGATGACCCCAAAATATTGCACAGAACTGCGTTGCAAAAGTGGAGACTGATGACGTAACAACGGTATATCAATACTACGTTGCACAAGTTGAAATAAATATCACAGATGTGGCGCTTCTTTAATTTTGGTTTGATGCAAGCCCCATTATAATCCAGAGGAAATACAATATTCGGCTAGTATTAGTATATAAAATTATCATGAATAATCAAATTAGGTATTTTTGTTTTTGTTTGTTCCATAAGCACATTATAATCAAAGAAATTGTTCTAAATTAATGAAATATTCTTCACAAAACACAGATGTACATAATTACTACTGGATAAGTGCATTTCTAATTAAAATAATAATACTCCAAATAATTACTAGTAACGGTACAGAAATTGTTCTATTTATGTTTAAATAAAACTTCACAAAACACAACTTATGTTATTACTACTAGTTATGTGCAATTCTAATTAAAATAATACTAATCAAACTGGTATATTTTGGTTGAGTTCAGTAAACACATTATAATCAAAGTAAACTGTTCCTAATTAATGAAATATTCTTCACAAAACACAGATTGACTTTTTACTACTGGATATGAGCATCCATCATGATCCTACTAATAATCAAACTAAATACTAATAGCGGTACGTAAATTGTTCTAATAAGTTAATAAATTAATTTTCACTAAACACCACGGACGTTGTCACTATTAGTTATGTGCCCTTCTCATCATCATTATCATAGACAAACTATTTTGTTTGGTTTCAGTTCCGTAGGAATTGTCATCACATGCAAGGTTTTCATCTCATATAATAAATTAAAACAATACACAAATAAAATTCTTTTTGGTTTTCCAGTTGTCCGTGACCTTGACCACGCCCTGTATTACGGACACACAAAAGAAAAACTGGCGAGACTGGTGCAGGACTAATTTTCTAATCATCCGTTCGAAATGGTGCAATCACATGGATTTTAGCGTATTACTTATTGATTGACCTTAGGGGTTATCACTAAAAATTAGCTATCCCGTTACTGAAATTGTAATTCTACCACACCAGTCATATTAATAATCTATTGAATCATACCTGATACTCCGAAATTTCTTTTGCGGTACTTGTGATCGATCTCGTCAAAATTTCCTTCTTTTCCCTGCAATTCACGCTTTTCAATTATCGGGTATGACTATCCATAACCCAATTCCACTGGATGAATCCCTTTTTCCGGCCTTTATTATCCAACAAAGAATATAAAAGAATTCCACGTCCACAAAATAACACAATTCTCTACACCACCGATTTCAATCTGTCAAAAGTTAATGTATAATATCCGGCTAAATCACAATAGCCAAAACTGAAATTAAACTAATTTTTAAGCGACGTCAAACACAAAAATGAAAATGTAGTAGATTTTGACGTGCACTATACGAATCGCTAATTGGACTAAGAGACAAAATCAATTTACAGTGGCTTATTATATAGTCAAATTTTTAGTCTCGCAATAACTCGAATACAGTGTTTAGATGTGAGATAATTAATTTACATCAGATTTTCAAATTGTTGGGAACTTTTTATAGTTACACAAAACCATTTGCTATTTGATATTATTGCAAAAAAATAAGGTTGCGACACAAGATATTTCCGACACATCAATAACATTTATCATTGAATTCAAAATGAATTAAATGCAAGTTCGATCAATGTTATGATGTTTAGACATTTATTAAACTACAATCTACTATATCAGTACAGGGAAGTTCAGTTCAATAACGGAAGGATTGTTTAAAGTAAAATACTCATACAAAGACAAATCAAATGTTTAACAAAGCAAAAATAGTAATTCGTTGCATGTTGACGATTGGAAACAAAAAATACGCACAGCTGTTATGAGGTTTGAAAATTTCGTTGTTTCATTACGGTTGGTGTTTAGAAAATTCAAACTCAAGTAGTATAGTGAGAACAATCGAATGGAAGCATAGCGCGCGTCAATTTTAGGGTGTTGTAAGATTAAATTTTAGTGTTTATATGGATGATAATTAAAGAAAATTATTAATTATTTCAAATTAACTAACATTATGTTATATTAATTAATAAACAAAATCAGGGTAATTAGTGCAGGTTTCTTTCTCACATATGTTTGTCCGGCTATTGAAGATTTAGTTAGATTTTAAGAAAAATAAGGAAACTATGGGTTAAGGGAACTATACGAAATATGACTATTGATGATGAATGGATGAGAAACTATTACAAGCGGTACAGATTAATATAAGAAATAACAACTAAGGAAGCTGCGACTATAATACACTATGTTCAGACATTAGTCCAGACTATCCATTACAGATCATAAGCCACTCGTCTACGCTTTGTCGCAGAGCCCTGCCAAAGCTAGTCCTCGCCAATTCCGTCATTTAGATTTTATCAGTCAATTCACGACTGATATTCGCCACATTTCTGGAATCGATAATGTAGTCGCCGACACACTTTCTCGTGTCGAGCAAATATCAATTCCAGAAAACATTAACTACGACGAAATTGCTGACGCTCAGTTCAACGATGACGAACTAAAGGAATTAGTGGACACTAGTCCCACACTTCAATTCCGATCCTTTCCAGTATCGTTTGGCAATTCTAGTGCCAAAACCATTTTATGTGATACCCCTACTGGTAATCCACGCCCCTTTATTCCAAAGCAATTTCGTCAATCTGTTTTCGATAGTCTCCACAATTTATCTCACCCAGGAGTCCACATTTCTGCCAAACTACTTGCTGAAAAAGTCATTTGGCCATCAATTAAAAAGGATGTACGACAAATGGCTCAGAACTGCCTGGCTTGCCAAAAGGCAAAAGTTTCTCGCCACACTCAATCTCCATTAGGTAATTATCCTCAAACTTCTCAGAGATTTTCCGAGATTCATATGAACATTATTGGTCCACTCCCTACCTCTGAGGACAAACGTTATTGTGTCACAATTATTGACAGATATACTCGCTGGCCTGAAGCCATTCCTATCTCGGATATCACAGCTGAAACAGTAGCATCAGCTCTCTACTCAAATTGGATTTCGCGCTTCGGAGTACCTTCAGTTATTGTCACTGATCAGGGCTCCCAATTTGAATCCAATCTCTTCAACGAGTTGTCAAAACTTGTCGGTTTCGAACGTAAACGTACTACAAGTTACAATCCGAAATGTAACGGTCTAATCGAACGTTGGCACCGAACTTTAAAATCTGCGATAATGGCCTACGACAGAACCGACTGGACAAGAATTTTACCGTCAATATTACTTGGTTTACGAACCACTTTCCGTGAAGATTTCCAATCTTCATCGGCTGAGCTCGTATACGGTACTAACATACGTCTTCCTGGAGAATTTTTCAGCCAAAATTCTAACTCCACTCCTCAATCTGATTTTGTTTCACAATTGAAACAACATTTTGATCACCTTCGTCCCGCCATTGCTTCAAGACACACTTCTCCTAAAGTTTTCATCTCCAAAAATCTCCAGTCTTGTTCGCATGTCTTCTTACGTACGGACTTAGTACGTAAAGCATTACAACCGCCATACGAAGGTCCTTTCAAAGTCATCAGCCGCGATGATAAAAATTTCGTTATTGACCGTAAAGGTCAACACACTCGAGTTTCAATCGACAGATTAAAACCTTGCTTTAGGGAACAATCTGAAGATGATGTAACTCAAAACTCACCTACTTTGAGAACTGATCTCAGTCGCGCAGACGAAACGTCGTCTTCTACAGATATTGTCCATTCTACTCCTTCTGACACATTCCAATCTTCTCCTTCTACCTCCGCAGAAACGAAAAAACGCGACACTAAAACAGTTGTATCAACTAAAAGGGTTAGATTTGACCCCATTCCTCAACAACAGATATTCCATCCTGCATCTACAATTACGCGAGCAGGCAGATCCACTCGTACCCCTACTCGCTTCCTTCGTGCAGTAGCACAATAATTTCAATATCGTCTCATCTTCGATGATACTAGGGGGGGAGTGTTGTGGTGATAACTCCAATGCATTATAAATCCTTTTAATAAAAACAATCCTGTTCGAAAAATATAGAAAAGTTACTAACGTTACCCAGCACAACAACCAGGCTGGGCAACTATTTTCACCATAACAAATTTTCTGATGGGTTATATAATTACTTTTAAGAACTATCTGTCAAATTTCGCCTAATAATAAATCACGTTTTTGGTAATATAAAGATGATAAATAATATATATATGTACATATATTGAATAAGTTTGACACGCCAAATTTTATAACAAGTACATGTTAAATGACTTTCGATGGTTAGATATTTGTAAATTGCTTACATGTAATTAAGAATTTAAATTAAATAAATGGAATGATAATATCAGAACAACAACAACACAATATCGTTTAATTATAAATTAAGAAGGCTGAAAATACATGGAATATAAGATTGTTTGAGAGTTTTATACCGCTGAAGATCGCCGCCGCTTATTGCTACGAAATTTTAAGTGCTGATTTCTATTTGAAAGAATTAATTTCCTACGAATAAAATATTTTTGCTGAGGAATAAATAAATTAGGATCTGCTCATCAACTACATCACGCAGAATTACTTCATTAACATCGATCAGGTTAACTCGGTTCAATTCGAGCCTGGACAACTATCAACGCATCTCCAAGCTACCAAAGCTACCAAAAGTCCTCAAGACTGCATTCTTCTTTTTTATTTTAATTCAATTCAGATATAAAAGAATTTAACATATTTTCTAAAATTACCATAAAAATCAATAAAGATCAAAATGAACATTCTTTTTATAAGCAAGCTCAAAGAACAGTTATTTCTATTTGACAACAAAATAAATCTGATTTATTTTGATTCAATTTAAGAATCTATCTACACTCAACTTAAGTAAACAAAAGCTAAGAAAACTATAATATTGGTTTTACGAAAAATATATACATTGCTTGGGAAAATAGAAAATATATATACATTCAGGAAAAATGGTTGTTAGCTATTTTGATTGAATATATAAGATAAAGACATAAATATTTGATCTGATTTATATCGGATTTATGGAAAACAAAAAATAAATTGCAATTGTTTAGCATAAGGTTGTCCTGTTTTGCAAAATTATAACCTGTAGAGATACAATTGATAACCAATTTCACGATTCCTGTTTTGATATACCGAAATTATGTTATATATAAAAGAAAACTACTTGAAATTCAACGGAAACAGTTTTTGCCATTTAATTTATAAACTCTCACATTTAATGTTTTTTTCAAAGTTGATAATAATAATTAATATGTAACAAAGATATGTTACTATATCATCTATTTTAATTATTATATAGTTAGTTTTTATATATATTTATGAACCGGTGTATTGTCAGACAGGATATAGGAAAATATTTAGATAAAAATGGAATAATATGAATATAATTTTACAATCAGTTTGAATTGTTTTTCCATTTAACACAATGAAATTACTCATGAGATTTGACTTTGAGCATCTTTTTGGCTTCAAAATGTAGCTAGGTTTATTCTCTATTAATCATGAGGAAAAAGTTAAGAAATTTTTAACTTTTTGATTGAGAAAAATATATTTCAAAAATAAATGTTTTTTTCTCAAAATAAATTTTCATACAAACTTGGATCTCATGAGTAAAAGTAATTTCATTATGTATGCACGTAAGTATTTTGGTGAACAAACGCATAATTACTATTGTGAACGCTGCGTATTTAAAATACAATTATTTAAACCAACACATAGACCTTGTTCCCGTAAAAAACTTGACATGTGTGATCTGATTTGTATTTTGAAAACTTTAAATAATTGTTATTTCTTGCAAATCAAGATTGTTTTGCGTTGGCTTTGAGTTGTTTTTACTGTATTTGTATTATTATTATTTTTGCAGTAAATTTTAATACATAATTACTGATTTCTAATTATAATTACATACATATTACATGCAGCCATATAACGATTTTAAGCTTAAGACTGTGTTCCAATCCAAAGAAACTAAACAATAAGGTATGATTGTTAAAATTTCTATTTCTATTTTGTCACGTTGTCAGTTGATTAATTTTCGTTTCAATGGAAAAAATTTAAGTCGTAAACGATTATTACTTTATTTTATTTTGACAATTAAATATTTTGTTTTAAATAAAGGATAAAAATTACATAAATTTATTTCTTGAAATATATGATATAATATGCAACTGGAAAAATGTGCGAAATAGTTATTTAAGTATTAAGGGCAGTAAGAGTAATGAGGATATATATTTTGAGATCGAGACGAAGTCGAGATCTCTAATGTCCGATTTATAGTCGGTAACTTTAATTTAACGTTAACTTAATGTAAAGTACAAATGTATGAAAATGCACTAGAGCATTTATAGTCGCTAACGCAAACTTAACGTAAAGTACATTTAATTCTATCTTAAAGATTTTGTTTGACGATTTTTTGACGTTTAGTCTGAAGAAAACTGAAGAAAACTAATATTTAATTGCAAGTGTATATACAAATAAAATTTTATTTATTAAAAAATGCAAAGGATATAAAAAGAGCGACTTTAAAGCCAAATATTAGCATGAAATTAATATGAAAATAACATTTTTATTCGCCTACATGTTAAAGTGTTACTTTATTGCTGTGATTTTAGGCCTTAAAGTGTCACTTTTTAACTATTCATTTTGTTGTCATAGTTACGTCCAAAAAAGTAAAAAGCATTTGTTTTTGTTTAAATTCTATGAAAAATAAATTTTTTATCAAAGCAACTCTTAAATTCAAAGTTTCGTTATCCAATTAAAATAGTTGTTATCATTTGTTGTCATAGTTATACAAGAATTTGGGAAAAATAATAAATATTTTGTCAAAGGTTACTTGTTCCACATATTTTTATTTTAAAATTTATGTAAACTTATAATTTATAAACAAATAAACAAATTTTTTGAAAATATTTTGCTTGCGGCGAATAAAAAATAGTATATGATGCACGGAGGAAAACTATTTTGGACTTAATGTGGGTGAAAATCTCGGCTAGCGCCTCGATTTGCAAACATCCGTCCAAAATCTTTAGCTTTACGTCCTAGCATCATAATGTACTATTATTATTTTTAAATTTTGATTTGAATGTTCATTTCGAATTTTAATATTTTAAATTTTGATTTTAAAATCAGTTTGTTACTTTTAAAGAATTGATTGATTTATAAAATTGATAACAAAACAAAAATTAATATCAAATCAAACGTCAAAGAATACGTAATTTCTTACCGACTATAAATCAAAATTTTGTAGTGTCTTAAGTTACGGTTAAGTTAAAGTTAACGTTAAGTTAACGTTACCGACTATAAATCGGGCATAATATATCCCAAATCGGTAATACTCTTAATGCCCAAAATGCTTAATTTGTTTTTTGCACGATCAATAAAAATTCAATTAAAATTAATTAAATAATAAAATTCATTTTAAGTTTTAATGTTTTAAAGAAATTTTCTTAAAATTTCGTTTCAAAATAGTAAGCTCTGCTTTTCATCATAACTATATATATTGGTTTTTTAACTACTAACTTGAGAAATCGTCATTATTTACTCGAATGCCCCAATGAGAAGTAATTTTTCTCAAGCTAGGTCAATAATAATAACAAACAATTACCTAGGTTAATAATGACAAATTTTCTTTTATTTTTGATTGAATTAAACAAAAAAACACAAACAAATAATAATTGCATTGCTTTGTTTCGTTTTATTTGTATGAAACTAAACTTCCAGGCTACTTGATATTTTAAGATATTTAAAAATTGAAATGGAAAATGACTAATATAAATATCTAATGAAAGCAAACATGATAATTAGTGTTAGTAGTTAAAAAAATTCTATATATACCTCGGTTGAGAAGACTAATATAGACATCGAACATTATATCCCTCGGCGCTACGCGCCTCAGGATCTAAAAGTTCTCGGTCAATAATAGCCTACTTCTCAACCTTGTTATATAATGTACTATTTTTTGTTGCAAAACTTATTTTTTCTACACCCGTACTATAAAAATACACTTATATGGCCAAAATACGTTTTATAATGATATCCATTTCGATACAGATTTTCATCACGATACAGATTTTTTAGACCAGTCTAGATACCTTAAAAACATGCAAAAAATGGAAAAAATTAATAACAGGATGAAAATTATTGGATATATAAGAAAATATTGCGCAAATGATGGGAAACAAAAATTAAAGGTGCTCCGAGTTACGGTGGTGAAATGGGGTTAGCTTTTAGGGTTAGAAAATGGTTTGTCATGATTTTCAGCGAAACTGGACCTTCTATGGAAAAAAGTTTAAAGTAAAGGTTATAGGTAATAAAAAGGTCTATAACTTTTATTTAAACCATTTTTTCCAATAACCTAAAATTTGCCGTGAAAATAGAAAAAACCGAGAAAAAAAGGGCTTTTCGCTTGCAATTTTTATCTCCCACAAAAAATTTTTTTTCCACACAATTTGGTGAAAACGTACCTTATTATGTCCCTATGTAATCTTTTGGAATCAAAATATTCATTTTTACGTTAAATCTTGATTTTAAACCAAAATAGTGACCTCATTTTCACACAAAAATTCTCCCGTATAGGAAACAGTTTTTTCAAAAAAAACATTAATCATTATGTTTGTTGAAACGTCTTCTTTTAGATGGTGTAAATAAAAATAAGCATCACTAAGGAAAACCTTTCCAGGAAATGCAAAACTGAATAAACTTGATTTTAAAAAGTTATTTTTCAATCATTGTTTAAAATTTTTCATCATTTATTAAAATTTACAGTTGAAAAACATTGTAACCCTAAACATTGAAATAACATACAGTTGTAATACATTGTAAGCCTGAAAAAACGGTTTTAATTTTCTTCTCTTACTACTTTTCTTTCCTTTTTATGAGTCTTTTTATGAGTTTTTTCTTATAAGCAAGTTTTAGCTGTGGTATAGGTTCTAAAGGCCCCTTCTGTAAGACTGGTATTCCAAGTACAACATCTATCATGAGAATAATCAATTATTAAGCTTGAATCTTTCAATGTAAATAATTGGTAGCCGGCGAAATATTCCGGACCATCCGGACAATGGTTGCATATTTTCAGATGCAGGTTTTATATATCCGAATGCACAAATGCTGTTAAAAATTCCTACCTTGTCTATGCCAGGGGTGTTATCTTAGGTATTTAGGTATTACTCTCAAACGCCCTCTTCATTTCGGATTGATTCGAGCAACTCATTCCATTTATATGCTGTTCGGGTAAAGAACTCTCTGCATTCTGTCATTGTAACAATGTGGGGTCTCGACCTTAAGAGAAACTTCATATTTTTATTATTATTAAATATATTATTTAATAAAATAGAAAGATGATTAAGGTTTAAAGAATTGGGACCATTTAATCTAGGAATCAGATTCGAGAAACCCCAAAAATTATCCAAATCCTCGTTGTGCCAAAGAAGTAAAATCTTTTTTGGGACTCGCTGGATTTTATAGGTGATTTATTGCAAACTTTTCAGCAATTGCACAAGCTCTAACAAACCTTTTAAAAAAAGAAACAGAACTCGTTTGGGATGAATTTTGCGACGAATCTTTTAAAACACTGAAATTAGCGTTAATAAGTCCATCAATATTACAATACCCCGATTTTTCAAAAATATTTACAAACCTGAAAATAGCTTTGGAGTAAAGCAGAAACGCGTCGTCACAATCAAATAAAAATGAATAATTTATAAGAAATAAAAATATTTTTTTGGACTACAACGAATAAAAACAATTTTATATTATTTCGTTCAATGAATTAATAATCATATTATTTACAATAACTTCTGATGTTAGTGATAAGGCAATTGGGACCATTTTATTTCAGGACCACAACTCTGTCGATCTTCCAATCGCTTATGCAAGTAGGGTTCTGAATAAAGCCGAGAAAAATTATCCAACTATTGAGAAAGAGGTACTGAGTATATAGTGTGAGCTGTCAATCAATTTCTTCCGTATGTATTCGGTCGCAAATTTAGGATTTTCACTGATCACAAACCATTGGTTTGGTTGTACAAAGTCAATGGTCCATCCTCCCGTTTCTCCGATGGAAATTACAACTAGATGAATTCGACTATGAAATTCTATATAAACCAGGAAAGCTGAACCAAAACGCAGATGCTTTAAGCAGAGTGGAGATACTGGAACCCGCTAATGCTCATCACGTTCACGTTCTCACTCGATCGAAGTCAAAAATAATTTCAAACCCAGTAATTGCATTATCACAACCAAAGTCTTCGGATACAAATTCTAAAAGTAAACAAAATGATGTATTGCAACAATTAAATCAAAGTTCAAATTTAATTTCAAATCTTAATCAAACAACTCAATCTGATGCTTCTAAAATTCTTAATTCAACTCATGCAAATATTGAAAATTTCAATCCCCTCTCGAACTTAAAACTTCCAGATCAAGAACATCAAATAATTACATTAAATGGCAAAGAAGATATCGATAGAATAATTAAAGAATTTCATGGAAGTCCTCTTGGTGCAAAGCAAGGTGTGTTTCGAACATGTCAAAGATTAAAATATTATTATTATTTTCCAAAAATGTATTCAACAGTAGAAAAATATATCAAGTCTTGTGAAATTTGCCAAAAGAATAAGTCGTGCAGAGTGACCAAAATGCCAATGGTCATTACTAGCACATCCTCGAGACCATTCCAAAAAATATTTTTAGACATTGTTGGTCCTCTTACTTCAAGCTACCAAAATAACACTTATATTTTAATAATCCAAGACGACTTAACAAAATACTCTCTTGCAATTGCTTTACCAAATCAAGAGGCGGACACGGTCGCTAAAGATTTTGTAGAAAAGTTTATGTGTCATTTTGGAACTCCTTTTTCAATCCTAACCGATCAAGGATCCAATTTTATGAGCAGTTTATTCAAAACTATTTGCACACTTTTAAAAATTGAAAAAATTTATTCTACTGCATATCATCCTCAAACAAATGGTGCCTTAGAGCGCGCCCATAAAACATTAGAAGAATATTTGAGAAGTTATGGACTTTCTGAGCTGGGACGCCTGGCTACCGTATGCAATGTTTGCCTATAACACGACACCGCATAGTTCTACAAAATATATGCCATACGAGCTTGTATTTGGGCCCAAACCTGAAATTCCTAATTCATTTATTCAGGAGATGGATCCCGTATACAATTATGATGATTATTTATATGATTTAAATTTTAAATATCAAATTTCCTATCAGAGCGCACAAAAACCTTTTAGACTCTAAGATTCAATCGACAAACATTTATGATAAAAATACAAAAACAAAATTGTTTAACGTTAGGGATAGAGTTCTTTTAAAAATTGAAGCAAGGAAGGGTAAATTTTCTGCATTATGGCTGGGATCTTATGAGGTGAAAGAAATAATCTCTGACGTCAATAGTGTAATTCAAGTTGGAAAAACGATCAAAACTGTACACAATAATCGATTAAAGCACTTTATCTCTTTATCAAGTTGAATTAAATATAATAAAGATTAAGTATAATGAAATAAATAAATAATATACTTGGGTAAAATCATTCTCAAAGTTTTTTTAAAGAAAAAAAAAAAGTCTGTAATTACATATATTATAGAAACTGTTAAGTGCCACTGTAGGTGGCTTGGACTTTTATACACAACAATTTTACTACTTCAAGAAAAAATAAAAATATAACTAACCTACGGATTGTAACGATCACCCTCACACAAATCTGAATTTAGGAATCTCTTAAAATACTTATTCCTAATCTGACATTTCAATAGTTAAACTTCGGAATTAATTAATAATATATATATATATATATATATATATATATATATATATATATATATATATATATATATATATATATATATATAAAAACAAATAAACTTATCTTCTATGTAGTCGATGTGATGCCTTCTATCCTTTCCAGATTGCCTTCGTTGTTTTCTTTCCATTCACCAGCAAAAAATCCATTTGGAAATATAGCTTTTAATTCACTTAACATATGTGAAAAAACCAGACTTATTTTGTTAAATTTCTTCGATAGTGAGAATTTTCATCACACATCTTTTCTTTACCTTCCTTAAATAGTTTTATAGCTTGTTTACATTTTCTCATTAAATTATTTATAAATATATTAAAATGTTCATTTGTGTGTAATATCTGCATTTGATCTTCATATTTAGAATAAATCAAACGTAATCTTTGATATGTATCACTTTATTATTTTATTTTTAATTCTAGACACTTATAATTAAAAACACAATATTCAAACTTTCATAAAACATTTCTTTGTGTTTAAATATAGCATTACAAAAATTTGTTTTTGATATAATTATCAATGAACTTATTTTTTTCTAAACATGATTGCATGAACAAACTTTGACTAGATGTTATCTTTTTAAAAATCAAAACCGGAATAAAAAAGGAATAATCATTTTGTTTTAAAAGTTAAAAACTGAATGAATGAAAAAAATGTGATTTCCTTTTGACATCTTCTAATGAAAATATCAAATCGTGTAACACCAAAGATTCAGCAAAAATTAGTAACGACATCTGTTCATTAGAATTGGAAATAAAATTGAGTACGTTCGTTTGTTTTTTATAGTATATTCGAAATTTAACTAGCCGTTAAGTATTAGAAAATTTTAAAATGATTATTAATGTAAAAAATGAACTGAAACTAATGAAATAAACTTTTATTGAATTAGAAAAAGAAGATGAATTGGTTTTATGGTTGTTTAGGCGAACATAGCGGACGTTACACCATGAATTCAAGGTAAAAATCAAGATATTTACCCTTGAAATCACAAAAACGTCGTCACCCCCTCTACGTCAGAAACCATCGAACTACTTCCCACAACTAATCTGTATCTGGGATCGAGATACCCACAGTCACTGGCGCAAGACCGATGACCGGTTCCAACACTCATGAAGTCCCTAGGAACTTCACTGAGTACTGAGACCGACCATCCATCCGAACGTCAGCACTATGGACACCCCGATACAACCAGTAAGTATGACCCGGGAGGTGTGAACCCCAGAGACGACAACCAGCCAGAGGAACGACCCTACCTAACGAAAAGACATCATTCCCTGATGTCTTTCGCGTGATGGACTCCAAGATTCTTACCGCTCATATCTGTGCACTCATAGAGTACATTTCCAATCTTAGTCTTAATCATCGCAGGTAAGAACTTTGGAGCCAATTTTGCCGAGAATTTTTTTGTAGCGTCACTCAAATGATGTTGCCGTACAAACACACGTTGTTGTGGTTGAAAAGTCCGTAATTTAGATCGCAGGTTGTACTGATGTTGCGATTTTTTGAAAGCTGCTTTTAAATTTAGCTGAACCCGGTTCCTGAGCAGAGTCAAATGATCAGAGCGTTCTAATTCCTCACCAGCATCTTCACCAAGCTTGTGCAGTGATCTCAACAATTGGTAAGTATTTCCATCCGAGACTGGATGTTGACCAAATAATAGATAGTACGGTGAGTACTTGGTAGCAGAATGTACTGCAGCCCGCAGTGCATATGCGATTTCACCAATTTGTGAATCCCACTTGGTATGTTGACCCTTTATGAACGCTCGAATTGCTGCTAGAACTGACCTATTGACCCGCTCTGACGCGTTGCTTTGAGGACTATAGACACCGGTCCTAATGTGTTTAATGCCGAAATCTGACAAAAGACTTTGAAAGTTCCTACTAGTGACCTGTTTACCATTGTCACTGTGTAGAAACTCTGGTACCCCATATGTAAGAAACACTTCGTTCTTTAGAAAAGCATTCACCTTCGGTGAAGTTGCGTTTCTAAGTGGTTTCAGTAGTACAAACTTCGTAGCATGATCCAGAACTATCAATAATACCGTATTCCCAAGTGTAGAACGAGGGTACGGTCCCAAAAAATCTATGTAGACTCTCTGCCATGGACGTGCTGTTTCGAATTGATATTGCATCGGAGGACGCAACATCTGATTTGTGGCTTTTGTTTGTTTACATGTGTCGCAGGACACAACATAGTTGTGTACCTGTGACGCCATGCCCGGCCAATAATAAAGACGTCGAAGTAATTCTAATGTCTTTTTAACACCTCCATGAGCAGCAGTACTATCATCATGATGTTTCTGAATCATGTTGGAAGTCATCGGTTTTGGTACCCAGAGTTTCCACACAGGAACATCGTTGGGTATTGCATCAGGTCTTGGCTCAATACGAATGTATAGCTTATCATCCACGACTTTAACTGATGGAAAGTCCTTAGGAGATGATTGAACTTTAGCTATCATATCCGTATATTCTTTGTGCCGATAACCTTCATTGTCGATTTTGATGTCGTTAATGTGATGTGTTAATGCTTCCGTCAATTCCTCGTGTGTATCGTCATAAAGACGAGATAGAGCATCAGGGACTATATTTTGGGTAACTTTTTGGTGGACAATGGTAAAATCCATATGTTGGAGTTTTAGGCTCCACCTAGCCAGACGACCACTCAAGTCTTTCTGTGACATAAGCCACTTCAGACTTGAGTGATCAGTCACAATTGTAAATCGGTGACCTTCAACATAGCCCCTGAATTTCTTCACACTCAGAATTGCCGCAAGACATTCCAGCTCAGAAACCGAATAGTTTCGTTGAGCTTTATTAAGTTTTTTCGATATGAAGGCTATCGGACACTCTTGTCCGTCAGTATCAACCTGATACAACACACTACCTATCCCTGTCAGACTCGCATCGCATCTAATAAAGAACTCTTTATATATCAGGGTTAATTAATACTGGTGCTGTAGTCAGCAATCGTTTTAAATTTTCGAAGGCAGCTTGCGCTTCTAATGTCCATTTCAATTTCCCCGAACTCTTCTTTAATAAATCTGTAATTGGTGATACCACGCTTGCATAATTTGGTATGAAACGTTGGTGCCAACCAGCCATTCCCAATAGTCTACGTATTTGTTTTACTGTAGATGGAGCTGGATACTCTGCTACAGCTCTTACCTTGTCAGGGTCTGTTCGAAGACCATCTTCACCAACCAAAAATCCCAAGTATTTCACCTCTCTCAGAACGAATTTACTTTTCTTGAGGTTTATGGTTAACCCAGCCGCTCTTAACAATGAAGAGACTTTGGACAGCAATTCCATATGTTCCTGGAACGTGGAAGAGACTACCCATAGATCATAGATCAATAGTGAATTGACACGACGGCTATCAATACATAATCTGTTTTTACCAGATTCTTTTTGTACCAAAACCACTGGCGAGCACCAAGAACTGTTAGACTCTTCGATCACGCCCATTTGAAGCATTCGGTCGAGTTCGGCATAAACCTTTAGTTGAACAGCCGGCGATGTGGGATAGTGCCTCTGTTTAACAGGTGCACTATCACCAACATCGATGACATGTTCAACTAAAGAAGTCTTTCCGAGTCCAGACACTTCAAATGACGGGAAAGAATCCTTGATCATATCCAGTTCTCGTTGCTGGTCAGTGGTGAGGTTATGTATATTTAAATTTTGTGGCTCTGTACGAGTCAGTTCACTAACAAAAGAAGGAACAATACCAAATTTCTCCCAGAAATCTATGCCCAGGTAGAGCTCTTCTCGTAAACCAGGGACTATATGGAATCGCATTGGTTTAGTGGAGCCATTCACAGTTACTGGAATTTCGATGTAACCCAAAATTTTTGTTGCAGTACCATCTGCCGTACGAATACACGAAGTGTACTTACGGTAAGTTGTACCTGCTGATTCCAATAATTCCAAGGAATTTCTTCCAAGTATTGTGATTGACGCTCCACTATCCAATAGTCCTGAAATATGTTTGTCCAAAATCTTAATTGTCAATCGCGTCCGAGGATCCTTTGTTTCTGAAAAGATAGATGAAATACATGCTTTGCGAAATAATTTCCTCATCCTCCAATATCTAATGTTACGTTCAAGACGTCTAAAATATGTGCGATGTAATGATGGGAAATTAAATGTATTTGATGATTTTATTTGGTTTTCCTGAGTGGTGGCAGATCGTCCTGCGTTCCTACATCTCTCGTCGCTTTCTTCGTGCTGTTGTTTGGACTGTGTTGAATCCATCGTTTCAATATAACCATGTCGTTCTGGTTCAACATCCATCTCATAATCATCCATCTGCTGTAGCTCGCTAGTTCTTAAATTTGATGTTCTGGTCGGAACTGGTGTGGACCACAAACGTTCAAACTTCTGACATAAAGTCCGAAGTTCATCAATAGAATGTATTGTTGCTGCTAGTGTAGCATTTTTGAGCTCCACACTCAGTCCCTCCCGAGCAATCTCTAGCATTTCACGGTCAGCAAATGGACGTGCTAAGCGACGGTTTAACGATCCAATCTCCACCAGATACTCGTATACGCTCTCCTTTGATTTCTGTTTGCGGTTCAGAAGAACTCGCAAGATCGCCTTATCATCAGTGAGCGTACCGAAGGTTTGTAGGAGTCCCTCCCTTAACACTGGATAGGTCACCACCTCATATTCATGAGTTAAATTCAGATAGTATCTGTCGGCAGCTCCCTTGAGATACCGTGGAACGATAGACCTAAGGTCGTCCCAATTCACACGGTCCCTCCTGGCAGCCGCCTCAACTCGGTGAACAAACTCATGAACATCAGGAGAGCGACCATTTCCTGTGAAGGTTGGAACCCAATTTGAGTCATAACGACTCAAATTGTTCCCACGAACCCCTCGGTACTCCACTGGTGCTAACGCTGGAGCCGCGTCACGCCATACCTGAGGAGGTTGGTTGTACGGTGGTGGTGCTGTTAGTGGAGCTGGTGGATATACTGGTGGTGGTTGTACCTGTGGTACTGATGAACGATTTAATGATTGTTGTTGTACCAATCCTGGATTGTTGTGTAAGTGTTCAGCTTGGAATGCTGGACCCAACTGTGGTATTGCAAAGTCCTCTGCCCTCAAGCCCGATTGCTGGAAATACGCCGGTGGTAACTGATCTGACCGTCTCTGTTGTTGCTGGTTTGGACGATTCAGACTATGTATTGTTTCCGATATTGGCCGTACTGGGATCGGTGTGGATCTCTCATCTGGTTGAAAAGCAGGTGAAGCAGATGGATACTCCTGGTTTATTCTGCATAATTGGACGTGTTGACAACGATCCTATTATATTCCAAGCGCGTGACAATTGTGAGATAGCGTAGGTGCGGGCTTCTTGCAAGTCATTGCGAGGACCCAACCTATTCATCCTACCCGTGTAATGTAACACTCGATTCGCCAAACCATCTAAGAAGGTCTGATAAATCGGTGACTGAAGTCGTCGTACTTGATTTAAAATAAGTTGTGCTGCCTGCACCACCATTTGAGATTCCTCTATCAAATCTCTCGCATGAGACACTGTTATCGGAACTGACCCATGATCTCCTGGTTTATTCTGCATAATTGGACGTGTTGACAACGATCCTATTATATTCCAAGCGCGTGACAATTGTGAGATAGCGTAGGTGCGGGCTTCTTGCAAGTCATTGCGAGGACCCAACCTATTCATCCTACCCGTGTAATGTAACACTCGATTCGCCAAACCATCTAAGAAGGTCTGATCAATCGGTGACTGAAGTCGTCGTACTTGATTTAAAATAAGTTGTGCTGCCTGCACCACCATTTGAGATTCCTCTATCAAATCTCTGGCATGAGACACTGTTATTGGAACTGACCCATGATCTACATGGTTTCGCAGTTCCTCTGCCCAATCGGCCCCCCCGAAGTTCACACCCCGAACCAAACATTCGACCAGTAGTTCGCTGGGTTCCAGACCATAGAACGGATGGTCAACGTCTATTTGGTTTGACATTTTGATGGTAAAACCCGTAAAATTATGAACTCGCAAACACCAACAATTTTAAAACCAATTCCCCACAAAAAAAATGTAGTTAGTACGCTGTAAATGTAAAAATAATGAAAAACGCAAAAACGAAAAAAACAACGAACGCCCAATTCGAAAACACAAAAATTTGTAAAAACCAAATTCCGTAAAAGAACAAAAAGACCACCGTCGTACCTAATCTTTGCTTTACCTTTCACAAAAATTCCTAAAATATTGTATATAAAAATATAATTTATTTATTTAATTTCAGATATGCTGAAATTCCAGAATTAATTATATACCTAAAATTATTTATTGACGATAGCACCCCTAAAAATATTTATTTATTTTTAAAAAAATTGAAAAATAAAAAATATTCAAAAGAATCTATACTGTCTTCTGGTAGTTTTTATTTAATTTAAATGAAAACACATATAAGCATTAGATCTTTTGAGTTTTGCTCAATTTATTTAATTTTTCAAATATTTCGAGGATTGTTTGTCCTCATCCTCAGTGATCTACAAATTACAACAATATATATAGTTTCTTATTCTATCATTAACACAAAATAAAATAAAATAAAATTAATTTACCTTGTAATGAGAAAGTATTGTCGCTATTGGTTCTAGTATGAAAACATAACATCTAATTAACAGCACAGTTGATTTACATATAATTTCTTACTATTACATCTACATATATATTATGTTATTAAAAACTTTTTTATAAAATTGTTGAAAAAAACGAAACGTAAAAACCAAAATTAAAATAAAAATAAAATTAATAAACTAAATAAAAATGGACATACAAATTAAACTAAATTAAAAAATTTTGTAAACATTTAATGTTGACATTCCCGCCAATCTGATTATCTTGATATTGTTGGTTTAATTGAAAATAATCGATATTTGATAGTTAACTAATATTTTAATTCAATAACCGATTACGATGGTTGTTGTCTATACTATTTGGTTTTATTATGGTTCGTTGTTATGTGTTATTGATTGTGGATTATGTATTATCTTATTTTTATTTGTTTTTATGTGTTTGCAAATATGAGTATATGTTGGATTTAGAGAATCAATATCTGATTTGAGATTGATTGATTCTGTTTTATTTATGTGAATCGCTAAGGATTCCAAGGTCAGGCGTTTCTTCCAATTGGTTTCTTTGGTCACTATTCTTGTACCATCATAGTTGAAAGTATGTCCCATATCTTTAGTATGTTTATAAGCTGCGGTGTTATTACTTTTGATGGTGCTGGTTGTGACATCATTCTTATGTTGTTTGATTCTGTTACCTAGTTTTTGTCCTGTTTGTCCAAAATACTTCCCTTCACAGTCGTTGCAGTCAAAAACATATACTACTCCATAGTGGTCATTTGTTGTTATTGTTACATCAGATTTGGTAATTATTTTGCTGACCGTTGACTTTGGTTTGTGTGCTATTGTGATCTTTTTATCATTATGTGTAAATAATCTGACTAAGTTTTCCGACAAATCTTTACAATATGTTAGACTTTTGTATATCATTTCATTTCTATTTGGGCTATTCTTATTGACCATCATGTTTTCAGATGTTGTTATCATTTTTCTGATTAATTTGTTTGGATATCCGTTCATTGACAATATTTTATAGATATTCTCAATAATTTCTTTTTTGTGTTCATTTGACGTAATTGATAGCATTCGGTAGGCGGTTCCAAGTGCTGTATTGTTTTTCTGTTTATTAGGATGTTCAGATTGGTAATGCAATATTCTATTTTTTGATGTTGGTTTTTGGTAATGTTTTGTTGATAGTTTACCATCTCGGTTTTTAATTATTATCATGTCTAAATATGCGATTTCATTTGTATCTTCCACTTCATAAGTAAATTTTATGTTTTGGTGCTCTTCATTTAAGATGTTATAAAAATTTTCCATCTCTTCTTTGGGTATTATTGCAAGTGTGTCATCAACATATTTTTTCATGAGAGTTGGGGTAAAACCTGCTTTGGTTATTGCATTATCAAGTAGATCAGTTATAACAAAATCAGCTAATATTCCAGAAACCGGTCCACCTATCGTCAAACCATTCTTTTGTTTATAATACTTATGGTTATACATAGCATAGTTGCCTTCATATATGCATAATGATATCATTTCTTTAAAAAGGTTTTGTGGTATTGTTGTGACTTTTTGGATATCGTTCCATCTTTTGTCAATTGATTTTTGTACTAAGTGTATTGGTATCATCTCATACATTTTAACGACATCAAATGATACCATAACGTCATCTGTTGGTACTATTATGGTGTCAAGTATATCTTTTAATTGAAATGAATTTTTGATGTTGTATTTATTGTCTGGTATTGCATTTGTTAAGATTTTATTGAGATATCTAGCAATGTTGTAAGTTGGACTGTCTCTAGAATTTATGATGATCCTTACTCCAGGTTTATGGATTTTGGGTGTGGCTCGT
>OY856187.1:36407160-36436218 GCA_963693315.1 Diogma glabrata | reverse complement strand
AAAATTAAAAATTTATTATAAAAACATATATGTAAATCCAAAAAAAACTGTTAATTTTTTAACTCCACTTTTTTTTATGATGAAAAATTTTAAGGCGTGTTGCAATAAAATTAATAAAAAAAAAACAAAAAATTTTCACCTCCTGAATTTTTTATGTAATGTTAGTAACATATGTACCTTTCACATATAAAAAAATCAAAAATTTAAAAAAATGGCATATCTAGAAAATCGAATTTGAATTTTTTACCGTTATTTTTCTAAAAGAATGTGTTCAAGGTCATATAATGTGAATTATTATTTTGATTAACTCTAGCGTTCAAAACCTACATTTTGAGCTATATAACATTAAAATCAGTCCGGTAGTTTTGACTGTAGAGCCATTTCAATACACAAGGGTCGAGCAATTTCTTGATTTATTAACACCCTGTATCTTAAGACAGGGTTAAAAAAAAAAACTAAAAACGCAGAAATTTTTTTTTTATTGATGTCAACGAATTCCAATACCTAAATATACAAAATTAAAACCTCATTTCCAAAATTGCATGTTTTTTGCTGATTTCAGGTGTTTTTCACCCTCTGTTTAAAAATTTATTACAAAACTAACACGAAACATCAATACGTTGCCGGAAAATTATAATCAAAATTCCAAAATTATTGTTAAATTAAATAAAATCAAACTTTTTCAAAATTCCAAAAATTAGAATAAAATCAAATATTTAAATTTTTTCTAAATTCTAATAATATTTCAAAAATTCTTAAAAATTCAAACTTTTTCCAAAATTCTAAAAATATTGCAAAAATTATTACAAAATCAAAAATTGAAAATTTTTTCAAAATTCCAAAAATTATAATAATATCAAAAATTAAAAATTTTTCAAAATTCTAAAAATATTCCAAAAATTGTTACAAAATCAAAAATTAAAACTTTTGCCGAAATTCTAAAAATATTGCAAAAATTATTACAAAATCAAAAATACAAATTTTTTCAAAATTACAAAAATATTTCAAAAACTATAACATATTCAAAAATTTCCATGTCCAATTTCATTTTAAATTACGTTTACGTCATAAAAACAGCTACATTTTTTTCCACAAAAAATTGGCTAAAAAAATAAATGAAATCATTTTTTGACACACTCGACATTATTTTATTGACAAACTTATAATGCCATAATTCTCTATAATAATAATAAAATACCATGTCATACAAACTATTAATTTTATTTTTTTCTAAAAAAATTGGGTAAAAAATAAATAAAAACCTTTCTTTTGACACACTTGACAAAATTTTTTGACAAACTTATAATGCCATAATTCTCAATAATAATAATAAAATTTCATTGCAAACAAACAATTTTATTTTTTTTCCAAAAAATTGGGTAAAAAAATAAATAAAAATCTTTCTTTTGACACACTTGACAACATTTTTTTGACAAACTTCTAATGCAATAATCTAGTTTTTGATCTCACATACCAATCCTTACCATCAAGATTTCTCCAAATTTAATGTTCCTACTCGTAATCACTTAAAATGAACGTTTTTTAAGCCAAAAATATGAAAATTTGCTATTTTTAACACACATAATGATATTTTTGACACACTTCCGGTACAGTTATCAAACACAGCGTCCTTTCGGACCTGTCCCATGAGTATACCTATTTTTAGAAAAAAATTTTTAGAATCAGTAGGTCGTAAAACGTCGAGAAATGCCAAAAAAAGTGGGGGTAAGAGTTTCACTTTTGGCTCATGAATGTAATACTTAGGTCTTTCAGACCGAAGTAATAATACATTTAATAAAGCAAATAAATTTGTTATTGAAAATGGTTGCAGCAAATGTTTAGACAGTCAGAATTAGAATTTCTTGATTTTCTTCTAGATCACGTCAGGATTACCAATTTCACTGTAGATATATAGGGTTCCAATCTCCAGAATGCTTGTATTATGCTAGATTTTTATTTTTCTGTATTCAAGCTGTATAAGTATTTTCGTTTGATTTTCTGATAGGTAAAAATAATCTCAATCCGCTCCTATTGCAAATACTCTTGTAATTTACACCGCTAACACTCGTGGTGAAAACAAAAAACCTGCAAACTTATATCTTTAAATTTGTGTAACTTTAAGCAAACATTAAAAGAAGGGATGTATTTTTAAGACTATAGGCAGTTAAACTCCTTCTCTAATGGTTGGAAAAAAAGTAGCAGAATCTTTTTATATCTGCATGAAAATAAAGTTTTTTTTTTCAAACCTAATAGATTAAGAAGAGAATAGTATATTATTTAATTAGGAGCTAAAGTGCAATCTAGAAAATTATAATACACTATTTTTTCGGCAAACGTTTAAATTTTTTATAAATATGAAATTAATACATCAACATTTTTATAAATATGATTTATTATCGTCATAATTACGTCCAAAAATAAAAAAACAATTACAATTTGTATAAATTATATAAAAAATAAAATATTTTATCAAAGCAACCTTTCCTCAAAATTTCATAATCCAATCAAAATATTTGTTATTTTTTGTTGTCATAGTTATACAATGTGTTTGAAAAAATAACAAATATGGTTAGAATATGGAAAGAAATGGCGACAATGTTTGAGCTGTGAAGTTCAAAGTTTACAGCCGTTTGCCGAAAAAATAGTTTTTTAACATTAGCTTGACTACTAAATTTTAATGATTCAACACTTTCTACTTTTAAATCATTGCTAAAACTAAACTTGTCTTCCCACTCAGGATAGTATTAATGATGCAGGATGGTATCAAAGGAAATCCGCACAAAATTAAACTCGAAACATTTACGAGTAATGTTTGAACAAATATTCTAACCACATGAAGCGACTTCTTCAATGCGTTCAAATATTGTTCGTAAATTTTCCAACTTCAAATGCGGCAATTTTGTTTGTTGACATATTCATAAATTGGCCACTATTCTAAGTAGTAAATGCCAAAGAATGACATTTCTATATCTAACATTTTATCAAATGACAACAAATTTAATGTCTAACCTCAAATTTAGACATCTTGTAGTATATTGTACACCAAGGTAGAATAGTATAACAATATCCGACGAGCAAAAAGTTTATAACTTACACCAGTTTTACACCTTTTTATACAATTAAACTATAATATAGATATTAAAACTGATTTGGGACAATTCCACAATGCCGTATTTCTGGTTTCTGGTAAATTTTAGGGGCGTAAATGTAATTTAAGTTTGCTATGTCTTGGAACCACAGAATTAGGGCTCGTATACTCGGATATCGGATAACCGGGTACCCGGGTATTTTACCAAAAATTTTACTACTCGAATATCCGGGTAATAGCTTCGAGTACCCGGGTATAACAAAAACAAAATTCTTATGAAGCACACTGTCACTTTTGCTGATTTATTCAAAAAATAATTTCAGAAAATATATGTTGCACTGTTGTATTTTAGATAAGTTCGTAAATCAGCTAAGGCCGTCGAATAGTTACGAAGCTTGTAAGTCACAAAGTATGGAGCGTTTTACCAAAGAAGATTTATAACATGAATGAATCTAGATTTTTTAGAAATACTTCTATCACCTTTAAATGTAGATCCTTGAGAGATTCCTGTGTCCTCCCACACAAACGACTACAGTCATTTTCCGATGGTTTAGTTTCTTTTATTTTTATAATTAGAGCACGTAGAAGTTCAGGAAGGTCAAAAGTGTTTCAAATTGTAAAACACGGTGGAACATACTTATTGCAGCAATAAATCGATTTCTTAAATTAAAAAATTGCATTAATACTACACTTGATGAGCTAGGCGCTGACAAAATGAACGAATGCGATTTAGAAATATTAAAAGAAATCTCTTTTATTCTCGAACCACTTATGCTAGCAGTACAAGAACTGAATACAAAAAACGCCACCCTAATAACAGCTGAAGTTACTTCTACGTACTAAAAAAAATAAACGAGATTAGTACACCTCTTTCTCGTGAACTATTTGAAAAACGAAGTTAATGAACGTCAACAAAAGGATATAATAACATTATTGTTATATTTGCATCATTGTATTTTTTCAAAAGGCAATGAGTTTTTAAGCTACGCAACAAAAATTTCTACAAAGCAGCTTGTTCATCAATTATTATTACGTCTATACTCGAACGAAAACAACATCAGAGTTGCAGATCAAAGCTCAAGCTCTTCTGATTGAGAGCGGGAACCAACATCAGTATATAATGAGTTACAGCATTGTCTTGCATTATATATAACTAAAACCAAAGAAAAAGCGAAAATTTAAATGTTGAGCAATCCCTTCCATTTATGCAGACAAATGGAGGTAAGCGAAACCACATGTTAGATAATCTGTACGCTTCACTGCTTACTATAAATCGAACATCAACGGCATGCGAACGGTTGTTTTCAGTAGCCGGCAATATAATAACCAAAATTCGCATTTTGTTAGCTCCTTTCACACTCAACGGCTTAATATTTTTAAAATACTATTTTATAAACAAAAAGTTATAGTAAATATTATATTATTATAAAATTTGATTTCATTTAACGTTTAACATATTTTTAAGAATTAAATTAATTGAATTAAATAAATATCAATATTAATTGAATTAAATATGTACAAATGAACTATTAAAAATTTGTTTTGTTTTAATTATCCAAATACCCGGGTAACCCGGGTAACCCGGGTATTTGAGTAAAATAACTACTCGATACCCGGGTACTTAATGTTCGAGTATTTTACGAGCCCTACACAGAATCAACTTATATA
Source organism: Diogma glabrata (assembly GCA_963693315.1). NCBI lineage: Eukaryota > Metazoa > Arthropoda > Insecta > Diptera > Cylindrotomidae > Diogma > Diogma glabrata. The sequence goes on along the minus strand of OY856187.1, from coordinate 36,431,462 downwards.
AAAGTGGTGGTTAAGACTGTATAAATCTGTTTAACAGTAAAAGCATGTACTTGACTTTTTGTATATTATAGCATACAATTACAAACACGATGTTTCAATTATGACAAATAAAGCAAATGATATCTAGCTAGTAATTGAAGTATGTAAAAATATGTTAACTTATAGTCTGATAATCGTATCTTAATTATGTGATTATATTATTAAGATATAAATACTAATTTGTAAATTATCGCGACATACATTGGCATAATTCGCGAAAAAATTGTTAAACACCACAAGTTTTATTCCCATAAAAAATGTAGGTTTTTGTAAGTAATTAAGCTCATATAATAAACGACGGTTACTTCAACTAAATAGTAGATGATAAAGATTCAACTTATAAATCATCTAACATCTAACGTTTAATTATAAGCGTGCATCATATAGAGAATGAATAAGTGTTAAAAAGATATTTTTTTCGTGTATAAAATAAAATTATCGGGCATAAAATAAGGTGAACTAATTAATTATCTAAAACCAAATGTTCTGTTTTATTTTGAATATAACAATTAAAATTATCTATAATCCAGACACAGTCTCACTGAGTTGTTTTTGGTTTGGTTTGTGATCGATTATGTCCATTACACTGAGTCCGAAAAGTGTAAAGCTTCAACCAAAAATCTATAATGATAATGATAATTTGTTAATGGACGATGGTCCATGTTTCGTAATATAATACGAGACACAGCTAGGATTTGTATTTAACTAATCAAAAAGTTTAAAAACTTAAATCGGTTTCAAGCGAACTTTCAACTCCTTCTTCGTCATCACATAAGGCATTCAATAGTCACGTGCTTTCATTTGATGTTTACGTTTACGGTATTCTACTAACACCATACATTACAGCTACTTAATTAACCTTCCAATTAATTGTTAAAGGTTAACCTCCAGACCAGATCCTGGCTGAAAAGATATTTATTTTATTAATATAGTACAGTAGCTATCCGCTGGCTCTTCTTAGTTCCATTTTATATATTTAATACAACAACAACGAAATGGTCATCATAATAATATAATCAAATACATTATTCCACTCAATACTTTAGAGTTTGTTTTAACTGATAGTCAAGGTTATTGAGCTTGTTATGTGATCAATTTTTTGCACACTGTTGTTTTTAGTTGTTATTTTTATATGTTTATTAAATCCAGTGAAACAAAATTTACATTAACAAAATCAACATATCATATTCCAATATTTTTAGCAACGATGAAACTTTTAAAAAATTTAATGGTTTAAATATATACTAAAAACCAGTGTTGTTCCTTTAAGCGTAATCTAAAATAGATTACATTACATGTAATCTATGTCATCTATGTAAATTTGGTGTAATCTATTAATTTTAATTTAAGAAGAAATATGTGGAAATATTAGGTGCGTTCGATTTGACTGAAACAACTGAAAAAACAACAACAATTACATTCAATTTTTCAGTTGTATCAGTTGCTTCAGTCAAATCGAACACGGCTATTGTATTATCCCTATTAAAAATTTTTTTCGATTTTTTCGCAAAAGACATGATCAATAATATTGTCAAAAACAAGATCTTGCGATCTTGAAAAAAGTTAATTTAATTGCTAAAAAAGTTTAGAATGCACATATTAATTAAATAGATTGCATAATAGTTTACATTATAGATTACACGAAAATATCTTGCGTAATTTACACGTAATCTATGCGTTATCTATACATGTAAAGTAATCTATTTTGTCTACGGCACAACCCTGGTAAAAAAAACACATAGTTGAATTACTGGCAACCTAAACTCTAGTTTTGTTTCTACAAATTTTATTTCCACAATCTCAACAAGATATATTGGCCTATATCATACTTCATTATATGATAGGAATTTTTTGCTTCGTTATTCATTCTGATTAACTCATGACATTTTAGAGTCCATAAAATAAATACTTCTAAGTCGTAAATTAACATAATCTGTATTAAGAAGAAATTAGAAAAATATTATCTCAAGGTTGGCTCTCACGATTCAAGATTAACTGGCCGATTTAAGTTGATCGATTAAACTTAACTATAACTTGAATTAGTATTTGTTCTAACATTTAAACAAAAACTGATCGAAATTTTGGAGCTAAAATGACACTGAATATATTAATATTAATTAATATTGAATTTATTTTTTTTTTTCATACAAAGCTGGACATGTAGGAGATGTAACGTCTCTGAATATACTAAGTAAGTAAGACACTATGCCAACTGAAATTTAAAAAAAGGTGAGAGGTGTCAAGGGACACCCGGATGGAACGAAGTTCCTTTCGATTAATTAGTGAAGGAATTGTAATAAAATTCTATTTTTTTTAAGTTATAATAATATTTTTAAAATATAATTTGCTTTTAAATTTATTAAAGTTATGACGCGTACACTTGCTAAACACACAATAATGGAGAGATTATAACGCGTATGACTTGGTTAGCACAATAGTAAAGAGAGGTTATAATGCGTACTTGCTAAAAATACATAAGCATTTATTATTGTCTGTATAAAATCTCTACTTACCTAACTCCATCAGCAATATCCGGAACTTGTTCAGAAACACTGTCAGGATTCATTATTTTTTATTATTTATTATGTACAAAAAATCTGTATACACTCAACAAAATAAAATAAACTCAAAATAACTAAATAATAATAATAAACTAAAAAAAAGTGTCGTTACAACTTTTGGTCCTATTTTTTCCGTCTAGCCCCCTTTCGCAACGCGCGATAAGAAACTTCGTTCCAATAATAATAAACTAAAAAAAGTGTCGTTACAACTTTTGGTCTTAATTTTTTCCGTCTAGCCCCCTTTCGCAACGCGCGATAAGGAACTTCGTTCCAATAATCTGTGTTTAAAATTTAATTATCAAGGACAACGCACGCGTGGGCAAGGAATTCTAATGATGAGAAACTCGGTTGAAAAATCACGATGATATTCTGCAGGTCTATACTTTCTTATATAAATCGTTAATAGATTGTTAAGTAGTTGAACCGCCCAAGACTGTCGCTTTGATAAGATTAAATTAATCTTCTCAGTAGAACTTCTCGTCCATAGTGCGTTTGTAGAATATCACACAATTTGCGTCATTTGTATCTATACTGTAACGAGTTCAGCTTTAAGAATATTAAAATTGCCAAACTGTTTATTGGCTTTCCGTTGAGCAGCATCTAGACATTTCAACTTTCAAGATTATTTGGTTTACTCCACTCTACCGTTGAAGCAATCGATAGATGCATTTTGATCCAATTTGATTTTCTTATATGATTTGATTTGGTCTTTGGTTGTTACTGCGTTGAGTGGAGGTAAATTTTAATATTGAGATTGGCTGCTAGTGGTAACGAAATGTCGTTTTAAATATCCATAAGAACCATACCTGTTCGTCAACAGATAAATGGTTAACGTCAGAAGATGTTCATGTTGTAAAAACATATGGGTAACGTTGGGGATATTCCTTTAAGATCAGATATTTGGAGTTTCTGCTTAATTAGATGAAATCTGATTTTTATATCCATAAGGACCATATCTGTTTTGTCAACAGATAGATGGTTAACGTTAGGAGATGTTCATGTTATGGTAACATATGGGTAACGTTAGGGATAGAAATTAAAAATCAGAAAATTCGAAAAGTTTGTTTCAGCCCAAAAGATAAGGAGAGTGGAGTGGGTCTTACATTGGAAAGATATGTTCAACTTCGGCCCATGAGTAACGGAGAATGAAGTGGGTCTTACGAAGGAAAGAGTTCTTAAACTTCGGCCCATGGTATCGATCTAAAAACAAAAAGAAAATTTTAAAAAATTAATCGCACTACAAGAAGTTGGCTTCAAAGCCGAAAAATAAGAATTTGGAGAGAAAAAAAAATGTGTCACTAGGACGAAACAAGATTAAACTAAACAGCAGGAATGACTAGCAGGAAGAATATGTGATCACTGTGACTGATCACTACGAGAAGAGTGTTGTGTCGCTGTGAAAAAAAAGAATATTATAATAAAATTAAATTTTTTACAATAAAATGAAGCAAGCACTAATTTAAATTAAGAAGGAAAAAAAAAATTGAATTGAATTATAAAATTGATACTTCTTACAGTTGACTCCATTGGAAGGTTTGTTCATTGTCGGGGTTACCAGTTTTGGATGATAGTGCATTGTGTGGTGGTAGATTTTAATATTGAGATTGGCTGCTAGTGGCGTTGAATTTTCCAGGAGATGAAAATGATGATCGAAATGTTGTTGGAGATGTTGTATCCAATATAAGGAGAATTTGTTGTTTAGCACTATGTGATATCCTGATTCACTAAATGTTGCATTGTCCGGCATTTTTCAATATTATCTTCAACAGTTATCGAATCACTTAATTTATTATCTTTTTCTAAAGTATCTTAAATAATGGCAGAATCTATGTAATGAGAATTGTGTAAAAGAATCTGATGAAATGGTTGAAGTTAAAGATATTGGAGAACGTGAATATTTGACATCATCAATGGTTTTGTTTTCTCATTATAATTAATTAATGACGTGTCTTGATTTGATTTCCATAAATTTATTTTATTACATTTTGACTTAACATGTTAACAGTAAAACATTTATTTTAATATTTAAAATTTGGAATAGTGAAAAATAAGATTTAAAACAAATTTATTACACAAACATTTTTTACATTACGAAAATCAAGAATTTTATCAAAACTGTTTGGAAAGAAAACAAAAACCGAATAATAAAAATATATGTTTTTGTTTTTTTCATAAATATTAAGGAAATCATCGCCTGCTAATTTTTTAAAATTTTTAATTGTAATGTTCGCCACAGGTCTATCAAATATGATCGTGGATGATAAACGTTGTTGTGTTGAAATATAAATCATGCGATGCATGTAACGTATTTTCATCGCAGAAACTAGAGATGGGATGAACGATGAAATCTAACAGTAACAAGTCGCTAATATATAGTCTTTTTATCCAAAATATTTTATAAATTATTTTTAATTCCTGCACACAACGAATTCCACAATCGAATATTACTTTTTTCTATGATAACAAATGAAAAGTCTATTTCAGAGAAAAAAGAATAACAAATTGAAGTTGCTATGGTTTTTCATATAATTTTACAAATTATTTTAAACAACGTAACCATGAAAAAATAGAATATAAATTTTGAATGTTTTGTTGTCGAGTTCTAACTTTATAATTTATAGTAAATATCGATTACATATACTATCATAGAAAAAATTGCATTTCCTACGCGAGATAAAAACGCTGTTCGTTCGCAACATGTCTTACTCGACGCTAGCGCGTCTCGTGAACAAATGTTTACTCACGAAAAAAACAATGTTTTCATCTCTTGTAGGAAAATATACTATTTTGCATGTTTGCTGATTCGTAAATAAACATAGTAAGTTTCATTCACAAATCACAGGTCGGTAAGTAATTACTTACCGATCATGCAGGCGGTAAGTAATTACTTATCGGTAAGGGAAACCTAATTAGGTTAAGGGTGTGAATAAAAGCGCTATTTTTTAGATAATCATGTATGTCAACTTCACTAGTTTCAACTATTAATATTTTTTTAAAAATATTGTTACTACTTATTACAATATTTAAAAGCAATTTATTTTGAAAAAATATTCGAAGAAAATAAGTTTTTCCTACGCCCGATAGTGAAAGTAGGCTTTTCAAGCTGTCAGTTGATGATTGAAAGTTTGTATTTGCGGCTTGGCGAGCGGCAATGTTTCATTGCCGCTCGCCGAGCTGAATGTAAATTTATACATACAGTACAAATAGTACTTTGTGTATCTAGTTGCACAAAGTTGATTTTTTCCGCACGCGTCGTAATTTCGTCCAACGAGGCGTAGCCGAGTTGGACAAAGTACGACAAGTGCGGAAAAAATCAATTTGTGCAACGAGTTGCACACAACGTTTTTTGCAATTCCGAAAACACAATTAAACAAAATTATTCTGCAACCAAATTTTTTACAATCAACATTCATATTAAAATATAAGTAAACATTTCTATAATCAACTTAGCATTGAGACAATTTTCTATGAAACAGTGCGGAAAAATAAAACAATGCAGGAAAATAAAATAGTGCGGAAAAAACCCACTTTTTGATCTAGTTGACAATATCGAAATACGTTGAATTGTGATTCGGAATTGCAAAAAATTATTTATTATGAATAATATTAAACGTTATTGGACAGTTTTGACAATTTTCGATTTTAATTCCTGAATCTATTTTGTTACTAGGTAAGTACGTTATGGTTATACGTAACGCTATGGTTATTACTGATAATATCCGGTTGCTTTTTTCCAAGAATTTTATGAAATAATGAAGCTTTATTTTCTAGTGATTCTTCAATATATCCCTCTGCTACTGCAGTAGACTTCCAACCGCCATGACGTTTTAGACAAGTTATGTCGGCCCCAGAATCTGCTAGTAAAGTTGCCGAGGATCTTCGAAAGCAGTAACCAGTGTATAAAGCGGCATCAGGCAAATTTAAAAATTCTGCTATACGTTTTGGCATGTTCCCAAATGTGTTCATTCCTACGATACGATTTTTGCATTTGTCATTTTTGCATTTCAAAAAAAATCGCCTCGTCGTCGAGTTTAACGGGCGAAGAGCCACATATATACGGTAAAAGCTTATATAATCGAGATCTCGTTCTCCGCCGTTTGACACAATAAATATACGCTGAACTGCGGTTTTGGTATTGGGCATTTTCACTATTAGGATAGTTCCATTGTTTTCTATGCCATCTATTGTCATTTTAGTTATTTCGTCCCGACGACAAGCTTCAGAAATACCAATCACCAATCCGAATAATTTATAATATTTTATCTTATTTATAAATATATTACCTTCAACAAGTAAGATTTATCAGGAGCATCTAACAGAAACCTATTAATTTCTTCTCTTTTGAGGATCTTTGATTTTTTGGGTTTATAACCTTTTGATTGCTTTTTTAGAAAGGCAATCAATCGGTTAAATTTTGAAATGTCAATATTATGTTTGGTGGATATAGTGGTTTTGAGCATTGAATATATAGACCACGCCGTTTGTGATTCCTTGGTCTTGACAATTTCGGATATATAAGCAAGCATGACATTTTCTGAATAAGATGATCCACCTTTATTCATTTTGCACCATTTAACGAACAAGTCATATCCTCTTTCATATCTTTTTTTTTGATTTTTCTGGTAATAAATTTAAAATTACACTCTCCGCGGATTTTACGATGTATGGCGGAGTGCAATCTATTTCATTTTCATAACTGCTATCCATAGTTTTAATAAATTTTATTATATTGCAAATTTACGTGTTTACTATTTATACAATATTTATTGATAAAACAAAATGGAACGCAAAATTTCCTTAGAAACGATGTAGCAAGGCTAATATGATAGAAATAAAAATAATACTTTACAGAGATTGAATGTGAATCTTTATCTAGCTTTTGATCAATTTGAAGCGGGCGGAGGAAAAATAGTATGCATGCTTCAAACGTAAAGTGACTTTTGTGCTCGGAGGCGATTACATCGCTCGCCTACGGCTCGCGCTGTAAATTTCGCCTCCGAGCACAAAAGATTTACTTTCCGCTTTAAAGATGCAATATACTATTGCAACAAAAAAACCAATCTAGTTATGATGAAAAGCAGAGCCTGCTTACTATTTTGAAACGAAATTGTAAAAAATTTTCTTTAAAACATTAAAACTTAAAATTAATTTTATTATTTTATTATTTTTAAGAGTATTACCGGTTTTGGATATATTAGAGATTTCGACTTCGTCTCGATCTCAAAACATATATCCTCAATCGGTAAAACACTCTTACTGGCATTAATACTTAAATAACTATTTGATAAATCTTTAAATTATTCTCCATTTACGAGAACGCATAATGTTTTTATTTATCCGTAATTATTATTCAATTTAATTAGTCTAAGTTTGTTATGTTATATGTTTGTGTTCCTCTGATATTTCGTTCTCATTAACTCGAAGTACACAGCATTGAGAGTTCTGATCTGCTAAAATTATTTCAAACGAGGGACACTTGACGACAGCCCACGCTCCTCTAATGCAGTGGTCTATTGCGGCAGGAACGCACCGGAACGTCGTGTCGGTACCCTTTTATACTGCAGGAACGCGTTCCGGTTCTTTTTTATAAAAATATTTAAAATATGCTATAGAACTAAATTTTCAGTTATATAAACAACTTTTAAATTTTTGGTACTGGAAAAGCATTGCTTGTCTGCCTTTCTGCAACCTACGCAATTACTCTACCATGCGATGTTGCCTTTCTTTTCCAAACAAAAATTGCTCTTATTAGTGCAAATATTAATATGAATTCGATTTTTTTCACTAAGCGAAGCAGCACTATACTCTCGCTGGTATGTTTTCTTTTGAAAATATATAAACACTTAACACATAGATTTTGAACTACATAGTTGCTTTATGACCGCTGCAGAGGTTTGATTTAAAATTATTTTTTATGAATTGAAAAATTATTATTATAAACTTGGATATAATTTCATTTTTATATAATATTATATTATTTGTTTTAAACTATATATTAAAAATTTTTTGTTATATCTTCAAAAACTTAGTGGAGCAAATATTTCACACGGGTCAAGTTCTCGGGTCAAATCAAGTTTTTAGTGCAACATATGTACTTGTAGAATAGAATAGAACATTTTGAAAAACAAAGGAAACAGAAAATTTCGTAAAAAATTTTAAATGTAGGCGGAACTTATCAATACTAATTGATGAGTATACAGCGTTAAGGCAAAAATCAACTGTAATAACGTTTTCGAAATTTGAAACCGATAAATCTCACAAGATTCTCATTTTTTATTTCTTGATCTGATTGAATTATCAGAAAAATATTATTTGGCATTGTTTGTACCGTCGTTCAGAATTGTCATTATGAGATGCGATTGCGGTAAAGTAAATAGAATTGATCACTTTCAAATATTTATAGACAAACTTTATTCCGTTTATAGTCAATGAGCTAAAAACCAAAGACAAATATGGCAATCAGCTAAAAACCAGAGAGAAATGAGGCCGCTGCGCTGCTAACATCGACAATAAAATTTAAAAATTGGACGAATGTTTAGTGTTCTTTGGATGGCCAGTTCTTTTAGAACTGTTTCCACCGTATGGTAGAAGTTTGCGTCACTCTGCAATTATTTTTAAAATGCTAGTAAAAGTATAGTATGCGATCCAAAACAGACCAACCTTTGTTTAATGGATTAAGTAAAGGAATAACACCCAAACAGTTTGTAACTAATTTGGTATTAATGTATATGACGCTTTATGTGAAATTTCTAGTCATTCCGAAACGTTGCCAAATCGGGATGCGTCATTGTTCAAGCAGAAAATGGATTTTTCGCATAATTTTATATATAAAAAAATTTAAGGATCTTCAAAAAGAAAAGAAACTACTGCCCAAGCAGAGTTTGCTGGACTATGGAATACGGACAAGCACTCTATTAATGATGGGCAGTACTATTGTTATTCAGCTAGTACTATAGAACCATTCGTCGGCCGATCTGTGGCTTACAGAAAAGTGTGAGTATATAGTTATCTTTGAAATACCGAGTACTGGCTCATGAATGGTAAACAGTACCTGGTTATTGTTATTGGACCATTACTGAACCCGATCCACGGTTAATAGAAAATAATCAGCACAGCTTCCTTTAAATGGCCAAGCAATTGATCGTTATTGGTAACCATTAATTGGCTATTGTTATTGGACCAGTAGTGCAACCATAAATTGGCCGATCTACGGTTAATATAAAAATCCCAAAAATTGTATTTTTTTGGTCATCGTCTGGTATATATCGTTGTTAAATGTCATATAATTTTTGGTCATATTTTTTAAAAAGCAAAATTATGTTAATGGCCCAGTTATGGTTACCATTACTCGGCCAATGCTGCATTACTGGTCGCCTTTAATGGGCCTTTGCTGGATCAGTTGTACAATCTTTTATGGGGGTCGAAGCAGCAAAAGGTATTGATAAAATGGAGTTGTTCTCAACACCGTTAACTAATAATCCCAAAATACTAGTAATACACTGAAATCAGTGGTTTTATATTATGAAATAATGGTATGAATAATATGAAACATAAAATAAATGTTAGCACAAACGGCACTGAAAAAAATCACAGGATTCCAACTTCATTCATTATTAAAGAATTAAAAGTATTGGAACCAAGTGAATGACCACATGTTATCAATCTTCAATATGGAGAAGATAATATTCAGTCACTTTGCAAACATTTTAAAATAGCATTTCCAAAATGTATTAATGTGAACAACGATTATATGGCAAATGGGAGTCGATTCTTCCAGAAGATTCAAATGAAATTATTTCTTACAGTAGAATTAATGCTTGCAGTTTTGCTGAATGTGAAAGTGGATTCAGCTGCATTAGTTTATTTAATGTCGCGAATCTTAGTACAACATATTCAAAGGTTAATTTTTAATTAAATCAAACGGTCCATCACTCGAATTTTTAAAATCAGAAGTTGTTGCATTACTGGGGGCCAGTAATGCAACAATGGGCTAGTACTGGCAACCATGACTCATAATACTGGCAACTATTACTCGACCGTTAACATAGTTTTACTGGCAGATAACATTGGACAATAAATGGCTGCCATTCATGAGTCAGAGAAAAAATACAACAACATCATAATTGGTCCGTTACAGGGCCAGCTATACAAGGTTGTATAGCTGGGCTAGCATCGGACCAATAATGATGACATTTATTGCACCAATGGCCGAGTACTGGCAACCATGACTGGACCCTTTAAAAATATAAAATATTATCTTATGTATAGGTTTAAATAATTTAAATACAAAATAACTAAAATAAAATAAAAATGCTACTTAATGAAAAAAATTGTAAACGTATACCAACCTTAACATTATTATCATAGTTTTTAAGACGAGAAGCAATAATTAAACTATAGGTGAAATTTTTCAAAATGGATATGAATTTTAACCAAATGACAAGGAGCAGCCATAAAATGGCTCAAAACTGGCTCAATAACAAGAGTCAACTAAAGTTAACCATTAAAAGGAGTTTGCTTGATCTGGCAAACCCTGCTTGGAAGCAATTTTTATAATTTTTTTAATATACTGTTTGCGAAGTGCGATGTATTTACATATGTATGCTGTGATTTTGTTTTGTTGTGGATCAGGCATAAGTTCATTAATTTAATATTTTCAAGAATAAATGATTTTGTTTAACTGCCATTTGCTAATTTTTTATACAAAAATGTAGTTTTTGTAATATTTTCAAAGAATAAATAAAATTTATTATTTCATACTGGAAATTTATTAAAATAAAAAGAAATGAGTTAAATTAAGCTCAAAATTTTATAAAGTCCTAGGACGTTAAAGTTCAACGTTTATGGTACAAAAAGTTGAACTTTAACGTTCTAGGACTTTATAAAATTTTATAAAGTCCTAGGACATAAAAGTTCAATTTTTTGTACTATAAATAATCCGAAAAATGTCGCATTTACAGCGACATAGCAAATTAGTAGATAATATATTATAATTTGCATCTTGTCATATTTAATATGATTTTACAACGTAGATTGTAATTTGAATCGTAAGTATTTGAATCGTTTGTAATTGTAGTAAACCTAGATATCAAATTAGTTGCAAGCTTTTAAAATAAAAAGTGTTTACAGCACAGATTTAAATTACATCTACTAATTTGCTATGTCGCTGTAAATGCAGTATTAGATATCAGTATGAAATAAAATTTATTTTGTATACTTAGTAGCCTATGAATGTAATAAAATTGTATCAAACTCCAAACTCAATTACTAGTGGGAGATTTCTAAATAAGTTAGCTGAATTTTTACTGCGGCCGTGACCCACTAAGTTAAAAATATGGAACCATCAAATTCGCTGAATTAAATTGTAGTTCTATAAAACTAATTTTATTTTAAAGTACATTTAAATGACCTTGAAATTTAAAAAAACATTTTATTCAATCAGTCTTAAGCATCTACGCTCGCGTTATATATTTTAAACAATTCTAACCTAAAGCGTTCCGGTACTTATTCTGTAGACAATACACCACTGCTCTAATGGTTTCCTCTTAAGAAGTTTTAGTCTTCAAGATAGGTTGAACCCTTTACATAATCTTGCAAACATAATATTATATGACATTTAAGTAAAACTTGATCGTTTTGCACTTGATCTGCACAATTTTTAATTTTTTGACTTGTTTGTGGATTTTAAGTATCACCCCCGGTAGTTGAAATCAGAGTTGAAATATTTTTGTTAAACTAATAAACAAATTATTTGTAATATAATTAAATTTTTCGATATGAAAATATCGAAAATGTATAGCATGACCTAAAATTAATGTATATTTCAAGTTTCAGACATTTCGCTGTGTGGGAAAGTGGGTCAAAAATATAATTTAAGTTTGAATTGATAAAAATGTTTGAAATTTAATTAAGTTTTTCATTCTAAAATTATTAAAACATAAAGTTTTTTGTTAAATTTTGTAATCGTCTTATACTTGGCCTATGAATTTGCTTTAGCAGAAAAGTTTACCGGGTCTTCACAATTCACGGGACAAGTATAGTATTATGACACATTTACAATTCAGTCATCTAGACGTTCTATCAGCTCTCAACATAAATTAAACATATTTTTCGAACCAAAAGTGTTTGAAATCGGTCCAGTAGTCTTCTTTTTTTTTACTTATTTATGTCGTTCTGACCCAAAGTGTCTAGCAATGTCAAGGTAGGATTTTACAAATTTTAAGTCATTATTTTGTGAATATAATTAACTTCCCGATACAGAACGTTCTTGTATTTGGGTTTGTTTTTGAAATCGGAATTCTTATGATATCTCGCCGTTTCAAGATCTGCTTAATCCATTTAGCCTATTTTTAACTTGCAGGTTGTATGTACGTGTATCGTTGTATGAGGACAGACATTTATCCAATGCTGTTAACGAACGGAAAACGCGGATAATTTAAATGAACGTTGTCATAATCGATGTATCTTAACGTAGCTTAGAGCCCGAAATGGTATTACTTGTAGTTTCCAAAAAACTAACAAACGTATTTTGCGCATATGTATCTTGAGAATGAACAATGCTATCAAGGTCATTGATGTACAACTTTGCTTGTCATCATAATCAAATAATCATAACAAAATATGAATAAACAATTCCTGTCTCGTTTTTGAGTTTTTTAGAAAACTGCGAAATAATTAACCGTAATTTTGGTAACGCAAACGCATGAGGTTTTGATGAAGCTTAGGTATGCATATATGAGCCATAAATCCTTTGAGCTACACATAGATATGGAAGATCTGAGTCATTTTTTAAATTAGATTACGCCTAATCTGGCCAATAAATTTTTAGAAACATCAATTGCACAATTTACATCAAAAAGCTTGCACATGCAATCGCTCAAAATAAAATAGAAGTACTATATAAATTATAAACTGATTAATTTAATTTCGAATATTTCGAAAATGTGGTGAACCCATGTCTACTTACGCATCCGTTCGATGGGAGAAGAACTATAATATTTTTGTTAGAAAACCACTTTATACTTAAGCGAACCACCTCTTCGTGGTTGATCTTGTATCACCGGATTTTACTAAATAACCTCCAAAAAATTTTCTAATTTCTAATAAAAAATAACTGTATTTTAAAACAAATTTTAAACGGTATAGTTTGAGAACAGGGTGGTCCCAAAATTTTCTGGAAATTCAAACTAAAGATATTTAGAGTTACTTCGAATTGCAAGAGAACGGCTCACCCGATATAACCATTTTTATATGCGTTGGAAAGATAATTAGCTAGCCTACCGAAATACACATTTTACTTACACTGTTAAAAATATTAAGAAATAATTAGACGGCACTGATATGGTAAATCAAGCATTTTCTTAATTTTTTTTCCACAATATGACAATTCCAAATCAGCCTATCAGCTCAAAAAATTTTCGCTTTAGATGTAATTCATTATGTCGACGACGGACATTCGGACGGACATCATTTTTGATAATATACATTCTTGATAGTTGATTCTTGGTAAACAAAAAGGATAGGTGAAATAAAAAATATATGATTTTTAGAAAAAGTTTAAAGTGTTTAGTTTGAGAACAGGGTGGCTCAAAAGATTTCTAGAAATTCAACTTCAGGGTAACCTAGAAACCAAATTGCAAGAGAATAGTTCCTCTGATATCAACGGTTGTGTGCGCATTGAAAAATAAAAAACTGGTCTAAAAAGTTTAAGAAATAAAAATTTTCAAGCAATTTTTTCGCAATATGAAGTTCCAACCTAGGATTCCAAAATTTAAAGAAAGATTTTTTTTCAATAGATATCGATTTTCAAAGATGTTCATCTTAGTTAGGTCTTATGTATTTTAGTTGTAAAACTAAAATTTTTGACCTGAGATGCATATCTTTAAAAATCTATATCTTTAGAACAAAAACAAACTGTTTCTTTAAATATTGAAATCTTAAAACACTCGTAAGGTTGGAACTTTCATATTTTGGTAAAAAAATACAAAAATGCTTGATCTCCGACATCATCGCCATCTGGCCAAATATTTATTTCTCTATATTTAAAACAGTGCAACCAAAAAGTTTTATGTGAACTATACGTTATAATTTTTATTAGTTCAAGATTTTATCTTCTTATAAAAATATTTCTCTATTATTATTCCCCTTAATTGTTCTGGTATATTATTTTATTTCCCTTATATGAGTCTAACAAGTGACTAACTTGTGTCACCGCTAACTTAGAACACACTTGTATCACTGTTATAAGTCAAAACTGTTTGTATCGCTGGTAATTTAAAACTAACCGTCTATTATACCTAACATGACCGCTTATATATAGTAGACGAAACAATAGCGGTATCTCTACAAAATTCTAGAACACAAACCTTCTGTGAACAACAAAAAAATAATAACACAAACATCAAAAGATCACACATAAGTATAAAGTTTACCTATCTATTCTTTTTAATTTCAAAATTTTCATTTATTTACCTTCTGTAAGGAGTTTTTATTTTCTGTTCTAAAATTAGATAAACAAATATTTCCTGTTGCGTGTTATTTTGTGATCTTCATTAAGGTGTTTTATATTCTTTTAGTGTAACTATTTTCTCTAAAAAGTATTTTCCAGAACGATGTTCTCTTTTAAATCGTACCCCATAACCGTCACAATACATTATGTGTTGTTTGTCAAAACTGTAAAGTCTAGACAACCTTTAGGTTACTATTCTGGATTAAAAGGGGATCAGCATGTAACATAACCTATTTTGAAAACTTTGGAGGGAGTGAAGCATAATAAAAGCTCTGGATGAAATACTCGCCAAAGGTGGTCATCCTATTTATACTATAATTGTGTAATATGTAACATATATAATAATGTTATTTGAGCCCATTGTCACAAAAAAAAATTCTATTAATTTTGAATTTATAAAGTAACAATTTTTATCGCTAGTTTTTATAAAGAGTGGTTTATGTTTTCATTCTGAATGAAACGGAACTTTCGACTTTTATGTTAGATTCAAGTATGTTCATCTATATTCTATATAATATTACTGATTATACCACGCTCTACGTCTCATCAAGTCTATATCCATCGTCAACGGCTTATGACACTATAATCTAAATTATTTAATTAATAATTATACATATTGAACCCATTTAAGTTATTAGTTCCAATTCCAAAGTTTGACTTATACAAGCTTAAATTGAATATTTTATCTTCTTTTGGTCTACAAAGGGTCACTTACGACTAACGCAATGGAAGTTTTAATATGTTCTATATTCTATAATTTTATACTTCGTATCATTACATTGTTACAAACGTTTTAGCTAAAATTTTGTTTAACTTTTAAGAAATGACCGTGAGATTAATTCTATAAAGGTTGAATGCTTGTTTCTTAAAAATTTGTTTTATTTTTGTGATTTAATTAGTATAATATTTATACTTCACGTTTAAAATAACAAGTTAACGAGATAATCATATAGCAATAAAATATTTACTGCTAATAAGTATAGTATATTGACATATCCAATCTGTTATCACGCGAATCTTGGAGGATCATTAATGTCATGATATATTTAAATATTCATGGCAACTTCATTTGAATTAATGATCATGGCTTTTCGATATTTTCAATCTCTATTAAAAATACCAAGTAAGCGACATAAACTAATTTAAATTTTTTTCTTTTTGCTTAGATTCATGAATTTCTACCCATACTCGTTTTATCAAAAATGGATTTCGACGATGTTCTCGCTGAAATCGGGGAGTTTGGTCGGTATCAACTAACAAATTATTTTCTATTATGTCTACCTGTATTTTTTGGTGCTGCCAATAGTTTATCATATGTGTTTACAGCAGGTATCCCAAATTATAGGTAAAAACTAACTTTGATAAATTTTGTTTAAAGAATTATTATAATTTTCATTGATTTTAGATGTGAGATACCAGAATGTGATGATCCCAAAGACTTGATATATAATCAATCATGGATGCAAAACGCTGTACCAGGGAAACATTTGACAGGTACATTTATTCCAGAGCATTGTGAAAAATTCAAATTTGTCAATACAACGATATATGAAAATTCCAGTCAAATATGTCCAGCAAAATGGTTTAGTAAGGAACAAGAACATTGTAACAGTTGGGTGTTCGATCCAACGGAGAGAACTATCGTGTCAGATGTAAATATTTATTTGTTTTATTTTTATTATATGAACATTGTATTATGTCTCACTCTTTTCTTTGTAATCATTTCGGCTTCTTGTATATAAGCGTCGATATATAAGTACATGTATTTTGTTAACATATAGAACATTTTTATTCTTTTAGTGGAAGATCACATGCATCGAAAATCAATGGAAATTAGCATTGGTTGGGACAGCCCATTTTTTAGGTATCGTTATTGGATCTGGTGTGTTTGGTGCATTTGCCGATAGGTAACAAAATTCTGTTATTTAAATTATGCTATCTAAAACATTGCTATTTATTTTGCTACATTCATATAGATTTGGGAGGAAATTGATATTTATTGTAGGTACAATGTTCATGTCAATTACAGGGATTGCACAAGCTTTATCGCAAAACTACACTACTTTTATAATATTCGCATTTTTAAACGCAGTTGGAACTTCTGGTGTTTATCCTATAGCATTTATCATTGGTGTTGAAATGGTTGGCAGAACGAAACGGGAAGCATCTGGGATTATATTAGATTATTTTTATGCTTTAGGAGAAGCAATTGTTGGTGTGATAATGTGGATTAGTAAAGACTGGGTGGTTTTACAGTATATTGTGTCCGTTCCACCATTATTATTTATTTTCTATTATTGGATAATTCCAGAATCAATAAGATGGTTACTAGCTAAAAAGCATTACGTCGAGGCTAGAATTATTATAAAAAAGGCAGCTAAAGTTAACGGTGCGGTTTTATCAAAAGAAGCGTTAGCTATTTTTGAAGAAAAACCATCTGATATCATGTCGGGTCCTATAAATGGAAAAGTACATGACATTTGTGAGAAGGAAAAAGCAAAACATCAAAGCTTTCTCACATGGAAAGAGTTGTTGCATTCAAAAATAATGCTTGGAAGAATGGCTATATTATTTTATATTTGGGCAACTAATGCATTTGTTTTTTATGGTTTATCATTAAATTCAACGAATTTAAGTGGAAATAAGTACCTGAATTATATTTTAGTATGTCTGGTTGAAATTCCTGGATACACAATGGCTTGGATTTGTATGAATAAGTTAGGAAGAAGGTGGTCACTTAGTGGGTCATTTTTAGTGTGTTCTGTGACGTGTATTGCTGGCGCTATTGTTACTGAAGGTATTCGTATTATTTTATAGTATATAAATCTTATCGGTTAGACCGTTTTGTCCGTCGGTCAGTCGTTTATGATTAATTATCTCTTAAACTATAAATTCAATCAACTTGGATTTTGAAGAATTCGGAAAAGCTTAAACGAAAAATATACAAAGGGGTAAATGCTTATGAATCTATATTTTGAGCGAGTTAAGAGTGTTGCGTAGTAAAACAAAAATGTATACCCGGTTTTTTCCTGGATTTTTATTTAATTTAAGTTTTTGAAAGATAATAAAAAATGCCTATTTTTTATTTGAACGCCCTTAACATATATACAAAAACATAGGGTTGAAATCTCACAGCACTGAGATATCAAGACTTCGGTCTTGGTTAAGGATTTTGATATAGTTTTCGGCAAAAAACTTTTATGAGGACATGGTTTTTAGTTTTGGGCAGCGATATCAAACATATCAAACATAACTCTTTGTTATCATGCAATTTTGTTATCACGATATCAAACATATCAAACATAACTCTACCTACAAGTAATTTTTTATCTCTGTTTAGAAATTTATTACAAAACTAAAACGAAACATCAATACGGTGCTGGAAAATTATAACAGATCATAAATTTACATAATTTAGTGAAAAGATGATACAATCACCAAACTACTCTAAACCTTTCGATTTAGATTTTCGAGAAAATATTTCAAAATCAAAAATTCAAATTTCGAAAATACTCTAAAAATTATAATAAGAACAAAAATTTAAACCTTTTTTCAAAACTCTAAAAATATTACAAATTCAAATTACATATTACAAAATCAAAAATTGGTACTTTTTTCAGAATTCTAAAAATATTGCAAAAATTATAAGAAAATCAAAAATTGAAAATTTTTTCAAAATTCTAAAAATATTGCAAAAATTATAACAAAATCAAAAACTGAAACTTTTTCAAAAATTCTAAAATATTGCAAAAATTTTAAAAAATCGAAAAAAAACTTTTTTCAAAATTCTAAAACAATTTCAAAAATTATTACAAAATCAAAAATTGAAACTTTTTTCCAAAATTCTGATAATATTGCAGAAATTCAAACTTTTTCCAAAATTCTAAGAAGATTGCGAAAATTATAATGAAATCAAAAATACAATTTTTTTTCATAATTCCAAAAATATTTCAAAAATTATAATAAAATCAAAAATTAATTTTATTTTTTTCCAAAAAACTCATAATGCCATAATTCTCAATAATAATTTATTTCATGTTCAATTACATTTCATTTCATACAAATAATTAATTTAATTTTTTCTCAAAAATTGAGTAAAAAAATAAAGAAAATCATTCTTTTGACAGGCTTGACATTATTTTTTTGACAAACCTATAATGCAATAATCTAGTTTTTGGTCTCGCATACCAATCCCGACCATCAAGATTTCTCAAAATTCAATGTTACTACTCATTATCATTTAACATGAACGTTTTTTAGCAAAATATATGCAAATTTAATTGTTTTGACAATTGACACACTTGACAACTTTTTTAACACACTTCCGGTACAGTTATCGAACACACGAGTAGGAACATTGAATTTGTAGAAATCTTCATGGTAAGGATTGGTATGTGAGATCAAAAACTAGATTATTGCATTAGAAGTTTGTCAAAAAAATGTAGTCAAGTGTGTCAAAAGAAAGATTTTTATTTATTTTTTTACCCAATTTTTTTAAAAAAAATAAAATTAATTATTTGTATCAGTATGGCATGAAATTTTATTATTATTATTGAGAATTATGGCATTATAAGTTTGTCAAATGTTGTCAAGTATGTCAAAAGAAAGATTTTCATTTATTTTTTTAGAAAATAATAATCTTAGTTATTTGTATCAAATGAAATGTAATGAACATGATATTATTATTATTGAGAATTTTGTTGCATTATAAGTTTGTCAAAAAAATATTGTCAAGTGTGTCAAATGATTTCATTTATTTTTTTTAGCCAATTTCTTGGGAAAAAAAATTTAGCTGTTTGTATGACGTAAATGTGAGATGGAAATTTTTGAATTTCTTATAGTTTTTGAAATATTTTTGGAATGAAAAAAGTTTGCAATATTTTTGGAATTTTGGAAAAAGTTTTAATTTTTGATTTTGTAATAATTTTTGGAATATTTTTAGAATTTTGGAAAAAGTTTTAATTTTTGATTTTGTTATAATTTTTGCAATATTTTTAGAATTTGAAATAATAGAATTTTCGAATTTGTGAATTTTATATATATATTTTTAGAACTTTGAAAAAAGTTTCAATTTTTGATTTTGTAAGAATTTTTTGGAATATTTTTAGAATTTTGAAAAATTTGAAATTTTTGATTTTATTATAATTTTTGGAATTTTGAAAAAAGTTTCCATTTTTGATATTGTTATAATTTTTGCAATATTTTTAGAATTTTGGAAAAAGTTTCAATTTTTGAGTTTTTAATAATTTTTGGAATATTATTAGAATTTAGAAAATGTTTAAATATTTGATTTTATTCTAATTTTTGGAATATTTTTGAAATTTTGAAAAAAGTGTCAATACTTGATTTTGTTATAATTTTTGCAATATTTTCAGAATTTTTGAAAAAAGTTTGAATTTTTGAATTTTTAAGAATTTTTGGAATATTATTAGAATTTACAAAAATTTTAAATAGTTGATTTTGTAATAATTTTTGGAATATTTTTAGAATTTTGAAAAAAGTTTGATTTTATTTAATTTTTACAATATTGGAATTTTGAAAGATATATAAATTTGTGATTTTGTAATATTTTCTCGAAACGCTAAATGGAGAGGTTTTTGAGTAGTTTGCTGATTGTATCATCTTTTCACTAAATTATGTTAATTTATGATCTGTTACGATTTTCCGGCAACGTATTGATGTTTCTTGTTAGTTTTGTAATAAATTTCTAAACAGAGATAAAAAATTCATGCACTTTAACAAAGAGTTATGTTTGATATACATCACTGCCCAAAACTAAAAACAATGTCCTCATAAAAGTTTTATGCCGAAAACTATATCAAAATCCTTAACCAAAACCGAAGTCTTGATATCTCAGAACATGAGATTTCAGCCCTCCATATTTGTTCTTTTATGCTCACGGTACCCTTGACGAGCGAATTGGATTTCACATGAACTACTCTATTGTTTTTTATTTCCAGACTATACATGGATTCTTATAATATTGTTTCTAATGGGAAAACTGGCTATTACGTCATCATTTGGTGTGATATATGTTCATACATCTGAAATGCTGCCAACAGTAAGATTGTAATTAAGGTAACAATTAAAACATATTTTTAATTTGTTTTTTGTTTTAGATAATAAGAAGCGGAGGAGTAGGCTCAATGTCCACATCAGCTAGAATTGGTGCACTTGTGGCACCATTTGTAGCTTTATTAGGAAATTACGTAAAATTTTTACCATTATTGCTGTTTGGTATGGTGGCATTAGTAGGAGCATTATTAGCCTTATTGTTACCAGAAACACTTGGAAAAAGATTACCTGATACTGTAAGTAGACTTTACATAAGAGAAATAAGAAAATTTAAAGAAAAATTGCATTCATTTTTAGGTCGAAGAAGCTGAACGACTTGATAAGCGGCCACGTAGACATATCGTTGTCGATACGAGCTAATGCACAGTTAAATTTTTATTTTAAGATTTATATTATATACATATTTAGGTTTTAACAGTTTTATAAAAATTACTTAATTTTGGTGTTTGCGTTAGCAAAAAGTTCACGTATTTACGGACAAATGTGTTTTACTGTTTTTTTTTTACATAAAACGTGTACAGAATAAATATTAATAAATAATCGAATTCAAAAATTGTTAAAACTTTACAAAGAATCTGAAAAAAATTGTTTGTATGAGTAAAATAAATTTTTTATATTAAATTTTGAAAATCATTTAAATGTTTAGTAAAAGTCAACGACTGATCTAGCATGTCTCACTGGGTTTTCGCATTGTGCAAATTACAAAAGTTTAATCGAGGTTACATTGAGAATGTGGATTAAAACTGTTCATCACAACCAGGAATTAGTCAGAGTGTGCCATGAGCTCGAATCGGTAACGTTTCGTGTGACAGTAAAGAAAAGTGTTTAAACTTAAAGTTTAAGCAGAAAACTTGGTCGTCAAATTTTATTTTCTATTTTCTCATTATTTGCTGAATTAATATTGTTACGATTACAGAAAAATCCAGACGATTACAGTAACTTCCAGAAAAATCAAATCACAACAAAACATTAATGAAATGAATAGTGTTGTTGTTGTATTTCGTGGAACTTGGGTCAACAATAAATAAAATTGAATGATTTTATCAATCAAATCAGCATAACGTAAAGTAATCGAATATTCTACTATTTTCTCAAGGTTTCTAAAAAGTGACCTCCAATTTTTTAGAAATTAAGCAGAATAGTTATAGTTTTATTTTAAACCTGCGACGGCAAAGTTAAAATTATAAAAGTGATTTTTAAATAGTTTTTGTGAATAAAGTTTTAAGTGTTATTGAGAAGAAATATTTTGTGTATTATTTTGAACGTTGTGAATTTGAAATTTCTACAATCCATTTAACTAGTTTTGCGTATTTCGATCGCGATTGGGCTCTTAAATAAAGCATATAGATTCAAATAAGACTTCTTATTTTGTTATTTAGTTAAATCTTTGTTTATACTTGTCAAAAAACGGCGTGATAACTGTTTTAGAGATATTTCTTATTGACGATTTAGCTAAGTCTCATTTAGCAAATGTTCAAGCAACCGAGCATTATAATATTAATTAATTTACTCTCTATTTTAAAAATAATTTTGGAATAGATAGGTTTTGAATGTTAGAGAGCGGAATAGATTCATTTTGAAACTCGATATAGTGGAATAGGACGGTTTTGTAACGTCCCATTTAAGATAAGGACATTTTTGAACAAAAAACAGATTTTGGACAGTTAAAAATTCCCGCCAAATTTGCAACAGATCGTGTTTGATTCTTATATTCGTAGTTCGTATTGGAAAAGACCCGTTTTGATTGAAAACTTCATTGGATTTGTTTTGTTTCTGAAAATATAGTGGAATAGAACCAAAATAATGATTTTGTTTTCAATTTTCTCAGGAATATAGTAGAAATATACAATTTAGATATTTGTTTTAGTTACAGTGTAACAAAAGGTAACAATTTAATATCAAAAAGTCAAAGCGGCACGTATATCCGCTAGAAATAGGTAGATTTCGGGACCAGACAGCTTTGTGTACAAATAGAATTGGATGTGTCAGATTAGTTTAAATAAATAATTTAAGTAGAAACAGAATAATCCAAAAAAATTATCAAACCAACCAAACTAAATACATAAACGGAAACTACTTTTTCAATGCAATTTCGGAACAGTTTTGTTCAATTTGTTTAAAACTACTATTAATAACATATTTTAAATTCACAAAAGAGTAAATAAACGTTCTCACAACGTCACACCTACAACACCACCACACATAATTTATAATCAAAAATTATCAAACAACTTTTACACCTCAAATATCAAACAATTTAGGAAAACTTTTGAAATGTGTAATCAATATGCATATATTTATTTCAACTAACCCACTTCCAATATATTCCAAATTTCCCAAGAAAATATTCCTTAATTTAAAACAATAATGAATATTCAAAACAACAACAACAAACATTCAAAACAACGAAAAAAAAATAAAAACTGAAAAACAGAACAAAAGAAAAATTATTTAATATTTCTATGGAATATTTTTAGGGAATTTGTTGTAAATGTATGGCGTGATAGAACCATCATTAGATTAGTATAACGCTAATTCCGTTGAAACCTCTTGGGTTAGAAAGCTGAAAATCTCTGAGGTTATAGTTGAAAAGTTTAACTAAAAGCTAGTATGAGTTTAAACAACATAAACTCAAAAATGAGGAAGCCGTGGCTGTTTGCGTTTGTTTTCGTTTTAACAGCCCCGGTGTCTCAACCTCTAGACTTGAACTACTTTTTTAAATTTTGGAAAGATTTATGTTTTATCTAACGTGTGCAACAGTTTTCAAATGTGAGATTGGCCATTTTCAGCAAGATCAAGGACAACAAAGTATATTAAAATTTTAAAACATCTGATTTTTCAGGAACCTGGAATGCCAAGGTTGTCATTTGGAAAAAAATGATAGAAATATGTTCAAATATTCAATATTTATAAATTTTATTAAAATATTATGATTCAAACGGAAGTTATAACGCCTTAGATTATTCGACTTTTTTGGCTCTAGTCACTTAACCTGAACCCGGATATGGCCAGTTCGCAAACTTGTCCAAGACATTTTTTGCCGCAACGTATTCAGAAAAAAATTTTTGGTGTAGGTCAAGAAATGCGATCGTGAGAGTGCTGATAAATTCCGTTATAGC
>OY856187.1:36233747-36406960 GCA_963693315.1 Diogma glabrata | reverse complement strand
GGATTGAACGCTAACCATGACCACGTGCAACATCATCTTGAGCACGATAAACCGAACATTCTATTCCTTACAGAAACACAAGTTTCTGAAAATTTTCTCTTTATAGAATCGCTTAATTCCAAATATAGGCTCGAATCAGCTTTCAAACTCCATCCGGGCGTATGCGCATTCATTCATGAGAGTGTTGCGTACACGCGCTTTCCAAATTTTGAACTACACGGTGACGGCTTCAATACAATGGTTTTAAAGATTTGTCTTCCAGAAATGACTTTTTTTACAATAGCTTTATACCGGTCCCCCAACAAACGTAACCCAAACTTTTTTAATATACTGACAAAAATTATGGACGAGATTAGAGCAAAGTCCCCTAATTGTGAAGTTATCGTTACCGGTGACTTCAACGTCCACAACAAATCATGGTTGGAATTCTCCAAATCGACCGACGATGTTGACAATAGTGGAAAACTGGCAGAAATTTTTGCCGCGTCTCAGGGCCTATTCCAAATTGTTAAAAGCCCGACTTTCACTCCCCGTAATGGCGGTGATAATAGTTTTCTACTAGATCTCTATCTTACCACAATGCCAGATATTACGAGTGTCGATGTTGCGAAAGGTAGTATTGGAAATTCTGATCATTATTTAATCTCATCAGTTATCAAAACTGATTTACTTAAAACTACAGCTCCCAAACCCCGTAAAATATTTCACTACTCAAAAATTGATAAGAGTGGTCTTCAAAATTTTTTCCATGGTTTCCCTTTCGACGTCATTGTTTTTACACTGACAATGTAAATGTTTCTGCTCAAAACTTTACAGAAACCATCCAATTTGCTATCAATAAATTTGTCCCTTTCTCCATAGTAAAATCCAAACAAAAATACTTGTATTCGAAAGCTGCCAAAACGGCACTTAGAAACAAACGTAGATCATTTAATATTTGGATTCATCACAAAACTCCCACTAATCGATCCCAATATCTAAAGGCCAACAAAATATCTAATCAGATTATCTCAAACGAAAAGTCCGAAATTGACAGAGCGAAAGCCTCAAAACTTACGTCTATGTCTGTTTCTGACAAGAGTTTCTACAGTGCCATTAATTCTTTAAATTCTGGTACAAAATTTTCTATTCCCCCTATTATTGATGGTGATTTAATCGTCAATGATCCCGCAAGAAAAGCTAACTTGTTCGCTGAACGCTTTGCTCTGAACTCCACTGTTTTGGAAACTCCTAAAGAAATACCCCAAATCCAGTCTTCAGGAGTTAATATGAATGAACTTCACTTCAAACCCAAAATAGTCGCTAAACTTTTAAAGGGGTTAAACATCAACAAAGCATCAGGAATGGACAATATTCCACCCATTATTTTAAAAACCTTTTCCAAAGAACTTGCACCAACTTTAACTAAAATATTCTACCAATCCTACAAATCTGGTATATTTCCCTCGTGCTGGAAGTTGGCAAATGTCCAGCCCGTCCCCAAAAAGGGACCAAAATCCGATATCTCAAATTATAGGCCAATAGCTTTACTATCGGTCCTATACAAAGTCTATGAGCATTATATTAATACACATATTTCAAAATTTCTGGAAGAAAATCATTTAATATCCGACAGCCAATACGGTTTTCGAAACAAAAGATCAACTACCGATCTATTAAACTATGTAGCGCATTGTTGGAACAGCATACTTGATAAAGGTAGTGAAACATACGTTATCGCTTTAGACATCTCCAAGGCATTCGATCGAGTCTGGCATGCCAACTTAATCAACAAGCTCGTTGCGTACGGTTTTCATCCCAATGTTGTGAAGCTGATTCAAAATTTTCTATCCGACCGATACATTTCGGTAACCTTAGACGGATATTCTTCTGAGTCTAAACTAATTAACGCTGGTGTACCCCAAGGCTCAGTATTGTCCCCAACCCTATTTTTGATTCATATCAACGAATTGTTGAAAATCACCAGCAACCCAATAAATAGTTTTGCAGATGATAGTACTCTGCACAAGTCGTTCGAGCCCCTTCCTTCAAAAGGTAAAATGCACGAACGAATTAATCCTGCCCGGAGAGACGCTGCCATAAACGTGAACAAAGACCTGAATAAAGTCGCCGACTGGGGTGACCAAAACCTTGTCAATTTCAACTCCACCAAAACACAGCTGTTGATTGTTTCCAGATTAAAGACCGAGTTCCCCAAAGATATTTTATTTAGTATGTGTGATGAACAAATAGGTGAATGTAAAAGCATTCGTTTATTGGGTGTCACAGTTTCAAATGACCTACTCTGGAACGATCATGTAATGGCGATGGCAAAAAGCGCGTCTAAAAAACTCGGCCTCCTAAATAGATGCAAACAATTTTTCACTCCATACCAATTGCTCCATGTTTATAAGTCCTATATTCGTCCCTGTATGGAGTACTGCTGTCAAGTTTGGGGTGCTGCCTCTGTTTCCATCTTGGCCCTCTTGGACTCTGTTCTAAAGCGAGCTATACGAATTGTAGGTGATCGAACTTTGACATCAAAACTTGATTCCCTACAACATCGTCGCACTGTTGCTGACCTCGTTGTTTTTTACAAATATCGTCATCAGCAGTGCTCAGATGAAATCAGCGGCATCATGCCTCAAACTTATTCTTACCCCCGTTCCACTCGGCAATCGGCTGCCGCAACCAGTGAAACGGTAAAGATCCCGCACTGTCATACTGGCAGATCGCAGAGAGACTTCTTTGTCCGAACTGCGTACAAATGGAATAGTTTGCCGGAACACTTAGTCTCAAGTGGCTTCAACCCACAGATGTTTAAAAAAAGCGTTAATCTACACCTCAGAACGCCAGTTGTTGTGGGACCCAGGTCTAGACCTAGGTCTTAAAAGGTATTTATGTGTTGTTGTGACACATATTCTAAACCCTATTACACAACACATTTTATTAAAAAAAAAAAAAAAACAAAAATATATATATATATATATATATATATATATATATATATATATATATATATATATATATATATATATATATAAATTTTTTTTTTTTTGTTTTTCCATCTCCGCTTATCATTCATAGTCGTTTGGCACCAAAAGTTTTCCAAAATTCCCAGATGAACCCCATTGCAATAGGTGGATTTTTATATGAAATCTACCTAAAAATAAACAACATGAATAAACAAATGCTCTTAGGCAAATATTATGAAAATTTGTAAACATTAAACAACTTCAATAAAATTATAAGCTGAAACTGTTGTTTTAATAAGAAAAAGTTAAGGTTAAGGAAGTTGGATGGTTAAAACAGAAAGAAAATCAAAAGGATCACAAATTAGAATAAATCTAAAGGTCGTCCAGAGACTAACATTAAAGTTTTGAATTGTGATGAATGTTTGCAACAGATGCAGTTATTTAAATTCTAGATTTTTTTTATTTGAATCTATATTTCTGTATATACGAATGACAATTTGAATGTACATTATATAAACTGGTTTAAAAAATTTTTAATTCACTAGAGTTAAATTTTGAATAGATAATAAATTATTATGGCTTTTTTGTGAGCATTTAAACTCAAGTAACTAAGGAAATATTTGAATTTTTCAATTCAAAATTATATTTTGAATTTTTCTCAGATAAAAATTCCATTTCTCTTATACGTGTTTCGGGCGGGACTCGAACCTACCCCATCAGTGCCCTGATTCAAATCCTTAGGCAACTCCGGGTTGTTGATTACATACAACAAAATTTCTGTTAATTTTATTTCCCCACCAATCAATTCAATTTTGTGAAAATGAGGCTTTTGTTATTTGTGCAACACAATTTCATGACGACGATTTCCATTTGGTTAAATAATTTTATGTTGTTGAAATTATTTTGTA
Organism: Diogma glabrata; assembly: GCA_963693315.1. Lineage (NCBI taxonomy): Eukaryota > Metazoa > Arthropoda > Insecta > Diptera > Cylindrotomidae > Diogma > Diogma glabrata. The sequence continues at coordinate 36,403,098 of OY856187.1, read as the reverse complement.
TTTCTTGTTTTGTATTTCATTTTACGTTATTTATTTAGCGTATGGTTTTTGTTGTGACACATTAAACAAAAAACTCAAAATAGATTGATTTTCCTATGAAATCTACATAAAACAAAACATGAATACACATTAAATGAGCTTACAATCAATTCGATTACGCGTCTTTTAGTTAAAAAGTAAAAAGTAAAATATTAAAATATTTGAACATTGGACAGTATATTTGAACATTAGATGTTTACATCGAGTGAGTCTATCCATGCTACTACATCGGGAGATGCCAATTGGATGTCTGAGATTTCGCCATTGTATCATCGAAGTGGACACACAGTTGCAATGTGTTTTATGGTGTGTTGTGGAGCTCCGCAGTCACATTGAGGGGACTTTCAGATTCCCCACTTGTAGAAAGAGTCAGCACAACGTCCATGATTCGTTTTTATTCGGTTTAGTGTAGTCCAGGTTTTATGTGGCTGATCGTAACGGATCGTGGCAGATTTTACGTTTAAAGAAGACAAGTTGTAGAGTTTCATGATTTTAATGATGTTAATTAAACCTTAACAAATCAAACGATTCTGTATAAGAATTGCAAGAATATTATTAAATAAATATACAATAACTTATTCTGGGCTTTTCAAAAAACTAAATTTAAGGTAAGTGACGATATATATAACTATAAACTTATAATACTGGATAGAGAAAAAGACATATGTGCACGTCTATGCTTCACAGACTTCAAAACTTAGTAATCGTATTCATAAACATTGGTTAAATCAAATTGTGGTAATACCGATTTTTGGGGGTTACCGTTGTTAACGTATAAGCCTCATACTATTCACACTTACTTAATATGCAGTTCAAAGTTACTGTTGAAGATTTTATTAAAAAGCATTAGAAAGAAATTTAGAATAAAAACAATTACATTAGATTAGATAGGGAGGGACAGCTAGCACGAAGCGGAACTTGTCCTGGCACGCAGACTCTGCTGTACATAGAAGTTTGGTATCACAAAAAACTATTCCACAAACCTTTCTGTCTGATTAATGGAATCTAATACCGACTGTAGTGGTGACACTGATTGTTCTAGCCTCTACCGTGTTAGAGTCACAAAGCCTAACTCCGATACTAGAAAAGACCGTAAATACACAAAAACGTGCTCAGATTCTTTCTCTTCTTCAAGACTGTGGATACAAAGAGAACTTTCTCTATACATCGATCATAGTTAGGCAAACATGTTAGTGTGCTTTTTTAACCTGAATATTCCTTCACCACTTCAGTCCTTGCATGTTCAACCGCTTTTAAATTGCTCGGAATGCCACTATGACCTGAAACCCAACCCAGAATGATGTTGTTGAGTTGCGGTATCCTCCAAAGATTTTCATACTCTCATTGAACCTATAAGAAACGATTGCATATTTTCGCCCTGGAAATTCATTGAAAAAATACACCTCCAGTTGTAGAACTGTACAAAACTGTACATAAGGAAATTTCTTGCTACTTATAACTTTATCTGATTCCAAGTATATGCCAGCTTCTGCTTTTCCATTCAACCAACTTCCAGTAAGCCATGCATAGGATCTTGATGAAACTTTGGCAAATGATACAGATTCACTTGAAATTGGAAGATCTGGATTCATTTCAAATTTGAACAAAATGGCAGGGGGTCTCCCGAACACCTCCAACTTTAAATCTTGAATAACTTCTAATCCCTGAATATGATCTTGCTGAAACTTAGTATATAAGGTTTTAGTACAGTTTCCAATATTTCTGCATACCAACTTTCGGTTTGTCACTTCCGGCTAAAAAGTTTTTTTTCCAGGTGTTCATCCCTACTGTAGCCTACAATTACCGATCGATGTTCATGAAACGTTGGTAAAAGCTTTCAAGTAACATGAGAAATATTTTATCAGATTTTGGAGTACATTGGATAAAGGGTTTGGGTCACCATACAAGAGGTGGTTTTTTCCACAATGTTTTTATATTTGTTGGGAGCATAAAACATTCGTTCGTGAATGAATTTCAATGACACTTTGGAAAAAGATGCAAACATGTATGACAACGAACTGATCAGTTTTTAAGCGATAGTGAACAAAATGGTGTGGGGTCCCTGGAGCACCTGTTTTTTTGAAAGCTCTATAACATCTGTACCTGATAATCGAATTGAATGAAACTTGGTACATGAGTATTTAGTACGGTTCACAATAATTCTGCATCCCACCTTCCGGTTTTTCACTTCCGGTAAAATTTTTTTTTTGTACTTTTTTGAAGATTTTTCAGTGTCTTTATGCACACTGCAGCCTACAATAGCGAAGTGATTATGATGAAACTTATGAAAAAGGTTCCAATTAGTGTGATAAGATAATTATCATCTTTTGGGACACATTGATCAAAGTGGCGGGGGGTCAACCATACAAATGCTGACTTTTCACAGTTTGTTTTTAAAGTTTGTTGGGAGCATACAGACTTCATTTATTAATCAATTTGAATGACACTTTGAAAAAAGATGGAGACTTAAATGACAAAGAACTGATTAGTTTTTGGACAATATTGAGATAAATGGTGCGGGGCCTCCCGAACACCTGTTTACTGTGTCTCCATTTTTCAATGTTTGTGTTGGGAGCACACAGCATTCGTTCGTGAGCGAATTTTAATGACACTTTGGAAAAAGATGCAAATATGTATGGCAAGGAACTGATTAGTTTTCGAGCGATAGCGAACAAATTGGTGGGGGGGTCTAATACACCTGTTTTTTTGAAAGCTCAATAACAGCTGTACATGATAATTGAATTGGATGAATCTTAGTACATGAGCATTTAGTACGGTTCATAACAGTTTTGCATCCCAACTTCCGGTTTTTCACTTCCGGTAAAAAATTTTTTTTGTAAATTTTCAATTTTTTTCAGTGTGTTTATGCACACTACTGCCTACAATAGCGAAGTGATTATGATGAAACTTATGGAAAAGATTCCAATTAGTGTGAGGAGATAATTATCATCTTTTGGGACACATTGATCAAAGTGGCGGGGGTCTACCATACAACTGCTGATTTTTCACACTTTTGTTTTTAAAGTTTGTTGGGAGCATGCAGACTGCATTCATTAATCAATTTTAACGACACTTTGAAAAAAGATAAAGACTTAAATGACAAAGAACTGATTAGTTTTTGGACAATATTGGGATAAGTGGTGGGGGTCCTCCCGTACACCTGTTTATTGTTTGAATGTTTGTTGGAAGCATACAACATTCGTTCGTTAAATAGTTTTGATGACACATCGCAAAAAGATGAAAATATGTATGGCAAGGGACTGATTAGTTATTTTAGCGATAGTAAACAAAGTGGTAGGGGGTCCTCCGAGCACCTGCTATTTTGGAAGCTCAATAACATCTGTACCTGTTAATCGAATTGGATAAATCTTGGTACATGAACATTTAGTACGATGCACAACAGTTCTACATCCTAACTTCCGGTTTGTCGCTTCCGGTTAAATTTTTTTTTTTACTTTTTCTCGTGCAACAGAATTTATGTTTGTTGGGATACTACTCTCTCTCTCTCTGGCGTTTACATCCCATGGAGGGATTTTGCCGTCTGTGCAATCAGCTTCCAATCGTCTCGTTCCATGACCAGTTGACCCCAGTTTCGACATCCTATATCACGAAGGTCTTGGATGATGTCATCACGCCAGCGTTGTCTAGGTCTTCCTCTTCGACGAACACCAGCTGGTTGTTGTTGGGACGCTTTTTTAATCATTCTATCTAATGGTGCCCTTTCTACATGACCAAACCATCTAATCCGGTTAGATTTAATGAATCGGATTACATCGCAGCCTCCAAGAAGCTGTCTGATTTCATGATTCATTCGGATTCTATACTGATGTTCAGCAACTTTACATGGGCCATAAATTGTTCGTATGACTTTCCTCTCGAATGTTGATAAAATTCTACAATCGGAGGAAGTCAGTGTCCAGCTTTCGCTTCCAAAGGTAAGCACAGGTCGAATTAATGCTTTGTAAAGTGAGAGTTTGCACGACTGCGAAAGATGTTTAGATCGCAAAAGTTTTGAGTATGCGTAGAAAACTCTGTATGCGGCTGAGACACGAGCTTTAATATCTGCCTGCATGTCATTTGACGATGTTATTACAGACCCGAGGTATTTGAAGTTTTCTACACGTTCCACTTCATAGTCGCCAGTATTCAGATTGCCGGGAGGTATATTCCTGGATGTTGTTAAAAGTTTAGTCTTGCCGGTGTTAATGCATAATCCAAGTCGTTTAGCATTTCTTTCAAGCTGAGAGAGACTATCCTTGATATCGCTTGTTCTACGTCCGAGAAGCACAATATCATCTGCATAGCCAAGAATTTGACTAGATTTGTTAAATATACAGTTTTGTGTCTCAATGCGGCTTTTTCTTATCGCGTACTCAAGCGCCAAATTAAATAGTACGGGTGCGAGTGCATCACCTTGTCGAACACCTGATGTTATATCAAAAGAGTCAGAAACTGACCCTTCGATTACTATTCTACAGTTTGATCCCGATGTTGTGAGTTTGCACAGAGAAACAAGTTTCTCTGGAATACCAAGGCATATGAGTGCAGACCAGAGGTTGTCGCGGATGATGCTATCATATGCTTGCTTGAAATCAACGTAGAGCTGGTGAATGCTGATGTTGTACTCCCAACATTTTTCCAGAATCATCCTTAAGGTAAAACATTGATCTGTGGTTGAACGGATACTACTGCTTTCTTTAATATTTTAGCTCATTAGCTCATTGTATATCCAGAACACTATGTTTCCAGAGCTGTGGTGAAGTCAGCCTATGCATCAACGTCGCAATATTTTTCAATGAATTGGAATTACTTATTAAATTAAAATCTCTTTTCAACTGTTTGAGTGAAACGAGTGGATTAAAATTTGTTTTGTTACATTTTCTCATTTCCAACCCTTCCAACCCTTTCCCATTTCCACCCGCTCATTGTATATCCAGAACACTATGTTTCCAGAGCTGTGGTGAAGTCAGCCTATGCATCAACGTCGCAATATTTTTCAATGAATTGGAATTACTTATTAAATTAAAATCTCTTTTCAACTGTTTGAGTGAAACGAGTGGATTAAAATTTGTTTTGTTACATTTTCTCATTTCCAACCCTTCAAAAAATAAAATTACGTGTATTACGCTATTACGTACGAAATTTTAATGGATCCTTTAGCTATTGTGTTTTTTCCTTTTATATATGATTCCACACTTGAGAGTTTTAACAGCTTCGAATCACTATAGGTTATTAAATAAAATAAAACCTGTTATATATATTTTGGACGCCACTCTCATTTAGAAATCAGATCGATAAGTTTTATAATTGAGAATAAGAGACAGACAGTCAGACACCACAGGCTACCTAACAGACTTCTTTTCAAAAATGGAACCTTATAATTATGATTTTCCTCCAACCAACTTACACATCAAATCTGAAATAAATTTATTCGGTCGAAATGTATCTATCTATATCTCTCCTATAAAAACAATGACATAATCTAACTTTTAAATCGTCATAAATAGTTTTTGTTTATTTTTATTTACATATCTTAAAAATCTATTCAAAATAAATATTTGTTTTGTAGTATTTAAAGTGAATTTGTACTAACCGCCGGGTGCCTTAAAATCTAGGTAAATATATGCATAGCTCAAATTTAGTTTAAATTTTCGTGTTATATTTTGCAAATATGAATAAGAGAAATATGTGATTTTATCGTTATTAGTTTTACTAATTAATCTAATCAATTGAATAAAACTGTTGAAATCTGTGATCATAGTTATGTAATTTTATTCAAATGTGAATATGAATACTAGCTAAACGTGCAGAGCCTTGATTTTACTTCAATGTCAGAGACAATATTTGTATTAAAACTATTACAAAAACAAAAGCTAATTAATAATAATAAACTGATGTGTAAACAAATGTGTGTTATTTTTTAATTAATTGTTAATCTAGATTTTGATGCAATGTGTATCTGCTTTTGTAAAAAGTTCATTAAACTTATAAAATATGATTTTGTTATATGGTGTGTAACGAACGTTATGGCTTCCATTTACTGTGATCGGTTTGAATTTTGAGAACCTGAGAAATATTTTAATCCCAAGTGGTAAAAAAATTCATAGTATCAAAATTACTTTATTTGTTATTGTGATTTGCATAAGCCATTTTCCACATATGTCAGGCCCAATTATGTTACGAAGCTAATCACATTTCAACTCTTCCTCGTTTACTAACAAAATATTTATTTTATTTTAAGATAAAAACGACAGTGTTTTTGAATCAACGCCAAAACTTTATTAAAAAATTATGACCAATAATATAAAATCAGCATTTGTGAATAAACGTGTGGGTTTGATTAATAATTATTTTCAAAACCAACCGATCAAGTTCTAATCAATTGTATTAATTAAATGGAGAACTAAAAAATGAATGCCGAAATATTTTAAGATCTTGGATTTTTAGTAACGAGACATGTGCTAGAATAGGAACTCCGCCCATTTGTTGATAATTTTGACCTTTTTTATGGCAAAAAGTTTTAACACACTTAATTTTAGGTAGTTAATTTTGATATAATTGATCTCTAAAATTTTATTTTGTGTTTTGCATTCCTTGTTTTTTTAAAAAAATTTTAAATTTTTAAGAAAGATATTCAAGGTTTACATTCCAAAACGTTAAAATCATTGAAATATGAGCCAAAATTTATTGTAACTATAGCGAAATGACAAAAACTTGAAATATCTGTCAGATAAATTAGGTTAGATTAGCTACCACCGATATCTTTTCCTTATAGCAAAAATTAAAAAACCGCAGATTAACACCCGCTATATAGTGACATACAAGCTATTTAAGTCACTTTAAATGGTTCATTGTAATTCGCTTTACGCTTCAGAATATTAACTGCAGCTTAAAACGATCGCATTTCCTGTTTTAGGATGCTAAAAAAGTCATAAAATAATAAACGACAATTTTCAATATATTGAAAAACGGATATTACAAATTTGATGCTAACAGTAAACAAGAATGGGTCAACTGCAGTGCTGTGTAACACAGCTGTAAGGTGAAGTCAAATTTAATTGATCGTAAGAACTTTTTGATATGTTATGGCCTATGGGATATATGCATATTATGAATTCACAACCTAGAATTTAACAAACACGAAATTGAAATTTCTCAGGCACCTGCAGAAGACAAAATATGGGAGCAGCCCGCCATACGATAGTAAACTTTAATGCTTTAAACTGGTCAAAGCGCAAAACATATAATCGATAAACAGCTCATAGCTTATATCGACCAGTAGCTGCAATAACTTCTCTCGTGCAGCAAAATTTAAGGATTATTATCTCTTTCTTCCTCTATACGACAATTTACCAAAAACGAGGCTATCAAATAATAGAAGAGAAAATCAAATTAATCATTTCATAATTCATAACCACGCAGAAGAGCTGATACTGACACAAATCGTACAATTATCATCTCTTAATATAACTGCAAGTTATCAAACAAATTAAAAAGGCAAGTAAAAAGGTTCTTGGAAACACTTCCGAAAAAGTGTTTTCAAGAACCAAACATAGGTTTAGAAACAAACAAACTAAAGAGCTATAAAAAGTATACTATGTAAATGTGTTTTATCACCACTTCGGTTTGGGTTATGGATTTTTATATAGTTTTCGGCAAAAGGCTTTTATGAGGATATTGTTTTTAGTTTTGGGCAGCGATATATATTAAACAAAAAATTCTTTGGAAAAGTACAATTATTACATTTCACGTCATACAAATAATTAATTTAATTTTTTTTCAAAAGACGGGGCCTGATTAAATTGTAGAATAGATTGAATTGATATCAAAAAATTATAACAAAATCAAAACTCCAAACTTTTTACAAAATTCAAAAAATTATAATAAAATCAAAAATTTAAACTTTTTCAAAATTATAAAAATATTGCAAAAATTATTACAAAGGAAAAAATTAAAACTTAAGGGTAACAAAATCAAAAATGTTCCAATTGTTCCTGTTATTCAGAAGTCGTGGAATCCATGTCCACTTTCAATCACACAAAAAATTACTCCACAAACATCTACCTAATAATTACAAATTTTGATAAAAAAGCGACATTTAATCTGCAACAACTTGATGTTTTCCAACTGTTCCTATAAGTTGGAAGGAGTTCAAACTGGATAAAACCATATTCCTTAATCCATGTCCACTTTCATGTTCAATTACATTTTATGTCATTCAAATAATTAATTTTATTTGACAAATGTTTCTAATCGAAAATGTTTCCCATTTTATGTTTCTCAAAAAAATTGATTAAAAACAATAAATGAAAATCATTCTTTTGACACACTCAACGGTATTTTTTGACACTGCACTTATAATACAAAAATAGCTAAGCTCCTGGTCTCACATACCAATGCCATCAAGATTTCTCCACTTTCAATGTTACTAATCGTTATCACTTAAAATGATCGTTTTTTTTAAGGAAACAAATTTGCAAATTTTCTTGTTTTGATACACTTAACGTTTTTTTGGCAAATTTCCGGTACAGTTATCGAACATACCGTCCTTTCAGCTCTTAGCTCAGTTAACTTTTTGTAGAAACAAAAAGTTTTGAAATCTTTCCATCGGTTTTCTCTGTAAAGACGATTGTGACGGTCGGCTGGCAGACAGACGCACATTTTTTTTAAGAATCAGTAGGTCTTAAAATGTCAAGAAATGCCAAAAATGCGAGTAAGAATTTTACTTTTGGCTCGTGAATTTAACATACTTTGGTTTTCCAAACCGAAGTAATTCAAACCGAAATAAATGTACTGAAAAATAGAAAATAATTTGTTCATTCATTACCCTAAAATTAGCCCTCTGTCATTTATATCAATCTGTATACCATAAGCACCCACGCTTCTAATATACTTGAACATAGACGTACAATTTTTAGTATACTTGAATATTGACGTTTGTTTTTTAAAATAATTTTTTTAAATACTATTTTTTTTCAAATCTGTCAACTTAAATACAAGTTTTATCGTTTTTCATACTGCAAACCATATGTATCTTGCAAGCAATCAATATAAAAAATGTATATAATTATTTAAACTATTTTGACAAGATACTAATTCATGCTGTCGATTCGAAAAAATTCTCGTTTAGTTTTCTCAAAGTAATCAAATTCAACGTATATTGACAAGATAAATAAAAACAAACTTTTTTTTACATATATCTAAAGCCTTTGAGATTTAAATCATTTAAAAAAATGAATTTGATCATGGAAAATTTTCAACTAACTAGAATCGAATTAATGTGAAGATTGCTTTGAAGAAATCTTATATCAATACTGTGAGATTCGTTTCTCTAGAACATTGTCTATAGAAATTTTGTGTTGAATCTCTCCTGAGTGGTCTTACTTTTAGTATATACATCCGTGCGGACAATATTGCTCCTTACTTTCGTATCTAGTGTGTTAGCCAAAATATACCTCTGACAGTAAAGCTTCGATTACTTCTTGCAAGTTCGATACCTGGAGGTAGGTCACGGTGCAATTCATGGTGGAAACCAACGTGCGATCTTTTAAAATGAATAGCTTTAGTTTAACTTATTCGACATCTTTCCATTTTCCATCCTAACCTGCTCCCTTTTTTTCTTTTAAATGCAAATGTAGCATTCGAAGATTTCATAACCTTCAATGTTTATCGTGATCCCAGATTTTATCAATGAACGCTAAAATATTCAACTTCTGCGGCGTCATCAGACCGGCGCCGGGAACACTGTGCAAATCTTTTGTGGTCGCCTATATGCTTCCTCTTTAGATCCTTTATCACTTCCACATTCTTCCACATACTCCCAATCATTTTCTAGAACTAGTAACGTTTTAGTCACTTCCTCCTTAAGAACAAATATTATTGCCGCAAACCGATTTTTAGTGTTAAAAAATTTTGATCTGCCGTCGTCTCAAATTGGAACATTAAAAAACTTTAAGGGAACATAAAGAAACTTAATAAACCCATTTTAAGAACCAGATTGTTGGTCCACTGTCACTTATGTTTTTCTCCAAATTAAAATGCCCTAAAATTCGGTTAACGTAAATCTTCAATCCTACTGATTTTATCACTAAATTTTTTCAATTAAGTATACAACGACTTAATTTATTCACAACAGCAGTAAATCACTCATACAGTAACAATATTCGGCATCTAGATGTAACTCCTAAAACTCCAAAGCTGGATTTAAAAAAAACAATAAAACCAAAGTATTGATAATAGTGTCACCAACACTGTTGTTAAATCAAAGATTTAGGTAACTGATTTTTCACGAAGTTTAAAATTGCTAATATGCCAACATTCTCTGCTTAACGGCTAAACCATCAAATAAAATCTGTAAAACAATAGCTCTGTGGAATTAATTCATAAAACATTAAATCTGCTTACCTTTATTACTTTTTAGTCAAAATACAAAAATGTCACTTGCAGCTCTGGGTGTAAGTACAGCATTTATAGGTGCAATATCAATTTTAGCAGTAATCGGAAGAAAAATTGTGCCAAGAATTGTTAAAAACAATTTACTTCAAGAATTATTTTACGAAGGAATTGCAGCAGCAGAATTATGTGCAGATTGTTTTGAGTTAATAATTAGTAAGAAATTAAAATTATTTTTCGATTAATATTAAAAATTTAATTTAAATTTAAATTAAATTTAAAATTTTCGATATTTTCGATATTTTTTCGTTTTAGTTGCTGATAATTTTGGTGTGGCAACATATGCGATTTATTTATTTTTGTTAACGATATGGTGGTCTCAAGTTTGGGGGGATGCAACAGCATGTCCATATACTCACATGGAGGATATGATAGAAGGAAAAACATCGCCTAGACTTGTCGTTCTAAAAACTTGGGCTCAACTAATGGGAGGATGTTGTGTGTATCGGTTTGTTCAAATATTTTGGTGGTTGCAGCTATCACCAACACATGAAGGACGAGCATTTGAATCGTGTACAGCAGATTTACAAGTAACACCATACATCGGTGCATTTATTGAAGGAATTGCTACACTATTATGTCGATTAGCATCCAAAACACTTTCAGAAATAAATCCCAAATATTCAACCATAATTGATTCATTCATTGGAACAAGCTTAGTTGTGTTAGCCTTTAATTTATCAGGTGGATATTTTAATCCTGTATTAGCAACTGCTTTGAAATGGGGATGTGCTGGGCATACTGGAATGGAACACATAATTGTTTATTGGATTGGCTCATGTGTTGGTGCAATCGCATCAGTGCCATTATTTAAAATTTCATTTATCAGAAAACTACTCGTTGGAGAAAAAGACAAACAAGAGTGATTAGATGATATTTTCCATAAATATTTCTATTTATGTGTTATTTATTTTAATCTTAACTATGACAATAAAACCGACAATTTTACCTTTTTATCCAAATCATAGAAGCGTTTTTTATAATTTTATGTTATAAAACGTCAGCTGAGAAGAACTTGTTGTCATTCTGATCGTGATATACCGTATAACTGTCCCGAGTCCCGACATTAAGTTTCGTTGAACAGCTCTCTCAGATTTGGCTCTCATGGGATCTAAGAGAATGGGAAAAATGCCCTAAAAATGCTTATGTACTGAGTTCCACTGAGATCGTGCTTCAGTTAGTGAAGTTGCAAATAATCATTTGCTCACTCCAAATACAGTTTAAGATTTCGAGATATTTCAATTAATATGTGTCGCAATTCGGTGAATGTAAGAAAATTCATTAATTGGGCGCCACTTGTACCTATTTATAATCACCACTCATGGCATAACGAATATAAGGTATTCTTGACAGCTAATCGAAAATTTTGTGACGTCAGCCGGAGTGAATATAAAGAAACAAAAAAATGTTTGAATTTGAAAATTAGAGAAAACATTATTTTTATGTTATGGTTTTCCTTACTTTTCTTCATTAACAATTTGTTTATTTAATTTTCTAACTCTAAAGCATATTTTACAGGGTGGCGAAATCCGAAATTCCACGTCCACGCTGTGCTGCCTGGGTAATGCAAACAGAGTAAAAACTGCTTAGTCTATTACGCTACATCACGGCAAATTGGCGCCTTAAAACTTCTTATAACCTTGATATCAGATCGGAATCATTAAAGAAAATTTGGGTTTGGACTGAAGTTAATACCACCACCCCGAAAAAAAAAGTTTTTTTAAATGTGAAACGTGCGCTGCCTGATCACTCATGATGCTTTAATAAATCTAGAAACAGAGGCTGAGAGGTATGGGATGGATATCATAGTTCTGCAAGAAATTAGGCAGCCAATAATCGGAAAACACGATTCGAATAGTCACTCTTTATAGAGTGGTGGTCATCCTTCTCGAAGAGAATTCAGCACTGGTTTTCTTGTTGGTGCACGCATACAAGAAGCCATGTTGAAATTCATCCTGGTCAATGAGAGGATCTGCTATTTACGGGTACGCGGTACATAACACAATATTTCTCTTATTGCCTTGCATACACCTACTGAAGCTAAGACCTTCGTAAAAAAAGATTTCTACATAGCACCGGAAGAGGTTATGAAATAAACACCAACAATGATAATGGTGAGAGAATGACTGAGTTTGCATTATCAAATAATTTGAGAGTTGCCAGTACTTTCTTTCCTCATCAATCGGTTCATAAGAAGAATTATGTTTGGAAACCGAATGGAAACTCTCGAAATTAAATTGATCACGTACTATTGTAACAACACGTTTCTCTTCGAGCATTTTGGAGGTGCGTTCCTTTAGAGGTGCAAACATTGGAAGTGACCATTTCCTTGTGTATTCTAAGATAAGGTTCCACTTTCAACGATCTTTTACTCATTAGAGTATTTAAAAGTTTGTCTTTTAAAGTTCAATAATTTTCAGTGAAGTGTAAGGAACAAACTCCCTTATAATAAATACGAACATTTTCCTTTTCCACATGCTTCTATCCACATATTACAAATTGATTTATTTTTCTGGAAATGAAAAAACCTTAAGATCTGAGTATGATTTTTTATATTTGTTGAAAACTTTTGCAAGTTTTCACTGCACAGTAGTTCGGCATTTAAATTTGTACATGTTTTATTTAATATTAAAACAAATACTAAAGTTCATTAATTAATGAATGAATCAATTTCAATCAATTCACTAACTAATAAAATAATAAATTAATTTATAAATCATACTAAATATATTTTTAATTAAAAAACAATAGCCTTTCTTATTGATAATAACAACAATGTAATTATATAAAACTCTGGATGACGTCAATCAAAAATAAAATGGCATCCCTGTCACTCTAGTGAGAATACTGTAATAAACTTCGTCCAGAATGGGTTAATTTTATTTACTCATTCATGAATTAAACGTTAACTCCTTTTTCAATCTTTTACTTGTATTGCAAATTGTATTGCATAAATTAATGTAAATTAAATTTGTTATACAAATGTTTACATTAATGAATTAAAAGGAGTTACCTAATACATTTTACATAAATTAAATTTGAGTTCGCTAATACAAATGCAAGTTTGAATGAAAACAGGTGTGGCCTATTCAAAATGTACAGACTACGTAGTATTGATTTCTAGTGGATTATAGAAGTTTCGATTTATTTATTTTTCGATATAAATAAGCAAACAAAAATATCAGATAGTCAGTTTTTATTTTGCAATTAAAAGTGCTTTACAAATATTCGAAAGTATAAGGAATAATCGGTGGCACTTGAGCCTGGGTGCTAATAGTGAAAGAATCTGAACTTTGTGGAATAGTAAATACAGATTTTACGATTCCGAATATTATTGATTCAAATTTTGGAAAAGCGGTGAAGTTTATTGTACATAAATTGGAGACCCTGGAATTTATTGTAAGGGAAAACGGAAGCTGCTGTAATTTGGTTGATAAATAAAGTTTGGGATTTTGTTAACTAAAGATCTGTCTTTTTACTGTCGTATTTGCTCAATAATCTAAAAGAACCAACGAAGAGTCGTTACAGTGGTGTCAGAAGTGGGATTATTGAAACAATGGTCAAGACAGTAAATATTAGTGATCTCAGCCAGACCCAGCTGAAGGATGAGTTGAAGAAAAGGAATGCTCCAATCCATGGAACGAAGGCAGAACTTGCATTCCGGCTGCGTAAAGTTTTAGAAGAAGCAGGCCAAAACACAGAGGTCATAGACATAGAGCCGGAGGAAGCTCCAGTTCAGAATGCCCCAGCAGTTGATCCGATGATGGTGTTGATGAAAGAAATGATGGCACAACAACAACAACAAAAATTAGAGCAACAACAACAACTTGCTGATATGATGGCCCGACAAGAAAAACAGGCAGCAGAACAAAAAGTAGAGCAACGACAACAATTTGCTGATATGATGGCGAAGCAAGAAAGTCTACGTGAAGTAATCGAGTCACGTATATCCAGTGCAGAGGTGAAAATCAACAACGTGGAAAGGGAGCTGCGGAAAGTTACCGAAGAACATGAAGAGAAATTACGCAAACTTTCGAGTGAATTACGCCAAGAAATAGCACAAGGCAAGTCAGGTAACATGATCAATCCATCAACTACTTCAGCTCCAGCTAGAGTAAAAACACCCGCATTTGATGGATCTACATCGTATCAGATATTTAAGATGCAATTTGAGATAGCAACAACTGGGGTGGAGCACCAGCAAAAAGCAAACGCGCTTATATTGGCATTGAAGGGACCTGCTGCTGAAATTTTGCAGACACTATCAGCGACAGAAAGTGATTACAGCAAGATTATGGAGGCCTTAGAAGGAAGATATGGGGAAAGTCATATGCAAGCTCTCCATCGCATGCAGCTCAGAACACGAAAACAAGGGGTCAGCGAAACTTTGCAAGAATTAGAGGCTGACATTGTGAGACTGGTAAATCTGTCATACCCGAACTATAACGCTGAACACCGAGACGAATTGGCAGCTGATACATTTATCAATGCTCTTCGAGATGTACAAATGAGGAATCAGCTTTATCTAAGCGGAAAGAAGCTACCTGCAGAAGTCTTAGCATTGGCCCTGCAAATGGAAGCTGGAAAAAGAGCGTACGGTTCAGATAGAGTACGTCAGATGGAAGTTACTGAAGAACCTCTAAAAGCAGCGCTTGATGAAGTGATCATGCGTGTCAAAAGTCTGGGAGATAAGCCTGAGCGAAATCAACGAAGTAGGTCTAGCAGAGTAAGATGCTGGAATTGTGGGCAGTTAGGGCACATCAGACAAGAATGCAAAACACGAGTAGCAGCAAAAGAAGGAGTAGTTCCAGGCCGGTTGATGAACCTTTCAAACAAGCAAGTGGATGTCAAAAAGGAAGGAGATTGCCGCGTTGAACACCGGAAGAGAAGGATACATGGTAACGCTGAAGATCTTTCAAGAAGACCCTGTGTTGAGGAGCGCAAGTCATATAGCAGAACTGAGGGAAATAAGGCAATGACACTGAAGCAAATCAAGTTCCAAACTCCTGACGATTGGTGTACCGAGGCAATGAAAGTGAATCAAATTAAGTTACAAACTCCTGACGCTTGGTGTACCGAGGCAATTAAAAGAGAGCAGCTAAAGGATCCAGCTATTGCACCGATATTGAAATGGAAAACCGAGGGAAGGCGACCGGAGTGGAAAGAGGTCGCACCTTTAAGTACGGAGGTGAAATGCTACTGGGCGCAATGGGACTCACTATCTATGGACAACGGGATACTTAAAAGGAAATGGGAGTCCGCTGATGGAAAGAAAGTGTTAGAACAACTGGTGTTGCCATCAAGTCGAGTGGAAGAGGTACTGGGAAAGCTGCACGGAAGTATTTCTGGAGGACACCTGGGAGTCAATAAAACCCTAGCCAAAGTAAGGGAGAGGTTTTATTGGGTAAGGTATCGAACAGACGTGGAGCAATGGTGTCGGCGATGCGATACTTGTGCAGCGAGCAAAGGACCAAAAACTAGAACTCGAGGAGAGATGCAACAGTACAATGTGGGTGCCCCAATGGAGAGAATTGCTATAGACATCGCGGGGCCATTTCCGGAAACGACAAAAGGTAACAAATACATCATGGTGGTCATTGATTACTTTACAAAATGGCCGGAAGCCTATGCAATACCGAACCAGGAAGCAGTTACGGTCGCGGAAACATTAGTCAATGAATGGGTTTGCAGATATGGAACACCGCTCGAGTTGCATACCGACCAGGGAAGGAATTTCGAATCTCAACTGATGGAAGAGCTGTGCAGAACACTCGGCATTAGGAAAACACGAACTACACCTATGAACCCGCAGTCGGATGGCATGGTAGAACGATTCAACCGAACCATGGAAGAACATTTGTCAAAGGTAGTAGAAGCCAACCAAAGACATTGGGACAAGGATCTTCCGTTATTCTTGATGGCCTATCGTAGCGCAGTGCACGATACGACAAGTGAAACGCCAGCGAATATCATGTTCGGAAGAGAACTACATCTTCCTAGTGACATCGAGTTCGGCATCCCTGGAGGTCTGGTATCCACGAAAACAGATTATGTGGGACAACTAAGGGAGAAGATGAATAAAATCCATCAGCAGGTTCGAGACCACATTAAGATTGCCAGTGACAAAATGAAAACCAGGTACGACATAAATGCAAATAGTGGCGGTTTTCAAGAAGGAGAATTGGTATGGCTATACAACCCCAGAAGAACTAAGGGAAGATCACCCAAGCTGCAGCCAGATTGGGAAGGCCCATATAAAATAATCAAACGAATTAATGATGTCATCTACCGCATACAAAAGGGACCCCGTACTAAGATGAAAGTGATACATCTGCAAAGGTTGGCACCGTACCAAGGTAACAGCACCAATGCGATATCTGATATTGTTCGGGACGAACAAAACTAAATGGAGGGCAATGTAATAAACTTCGTCCAGAATGGGTTAATTTTATTTACTCATTCATGAATTAAACGTTAACTCCTTTTTCAATCTTTTACTTGTATTGCAAATTGTATTGCATAAATCGTCGCTTTAATAATGAAATAACGTATACGCAAAAGTGTAGTTTCGAGATATTTGAGTTTAAAGTTTGATGTGCGCAAGCATTTGCATGGACGTTAATTTATAATTTATTAATTCTTACCCCCAGTCATAAAATAATTCGAAAATGTAAAAACACCAATTCAAAGATACCCATATGGGGAATGCAGCGCACCTATTATATAAAAACAACGTATAAATAGCATACGTTGTTTCATTATTAAAGCGACGAAATTAATGTAAATTAAATTTGTTATACAAATGTTTACATTAATGAATTAAAAGGAGTTACCTAATACAT
The DNA here is from genome assembly GCA_963693315.1 of Diogma glabrata. NCBI lineage: Eukaryota > Metazoa > Arthropoda > Insecta > Diptera > Cylindrotomidae > Diogma > Diogma glabrata. The sequence continues at coordinate 36,385,765 of OY856187.1, read as the reverse complement.
TTTACATAAATTAAATTTGAGTTCGCTAATACAAATGCAAGTTTGAATGAAAACAGGTGTGGCCTATTCAAAATGTACAGACTACGTAGTATTGATTTCTAGTGGATTATAGAAGTTTCGATTTATTTATTTTTCGATATAAATAAGCAAACAAAAATATCAGATAGTCAGTTTTTATTTTGCAATTAAAAGTGCTTTACAAATATTCGAAAGTATAAGGAATAATCGGTGGCACTTGAGCCTGGGTGCTAATAGTGAAAGAATCTGAACTTTGTGGAATAGTAAATACAGATTTTACGATTCCGAATATTATTGATTCAAATTTTGGAAAAGCGGTGAAGTTTATTGTACATAAATTGGAGACCCTGGAATTTATTGTAAGGGAAAACGGAAGCTGCTGTAATTTGGTTGATAAATAAAGTTTGGGATTTTGTTAACTAAAGATCTGTCTTTTTACTGTCGTATTTGCTCAATAATCTAAAAGAACCAACGAAGAGTCGTTACAATACCTTATTTTTCATTTTACCATGATTCAAGACAATAATGTCTATGATTATGTCAGTTTAAATCTGATTTATGAAAACGTTTGATCAAATTAGTGACAGATATTAACTTAATAAAATAAAAAGTATATTTGACATATCAGATTAGATTTTTATATAAAAAGAAATACAAAATAAGTCACCTCGCTAGCATACTTATTAGAACTCTTATAAATAAAATTTTTGCGTAGACATTTTGTTGACGTAGAAGCAATGATTTCAAAAAGTGGTAATGAGAAATGCTAGCATATAATTTTTAATTTTTCTTTTTAAATATATGAATGAAAAATAATCAGAATTCTAGCTGATCAGTTCGGATATATGGCAAATTAGCGATCAAATAAGTTAGAGATCAAATAAGCTTACTTGAAAACTTATTTGATGGCCAGCGTTCCTCCGTTTATTCCTCACTGCCTCATCAACATCCCGCGTGAACCAAGGCTCAGTTTTAGGAGTGATTAATCAATGTGGAATTAACTACCGCATTCCGTCTTTTATAATTTGAGAAATTCTTATTGCCGATGTGCTAGGATCTTGATCAACACAACAGATAGTTTTCCAAGGTGTTTCATCATAAAAGTTTCTCAGTCCCTCGCAGTCAGCGTGTTTATAATTCCAAGCGCGACGAGGATTTGCTTTAATTGGTATCGGTGATGTAAATTGCACTATTGCTGATATTAGTAAATGGTCCGATGTTCCAAGGGGTTGTTCAGCTTTTGTCTTCGTAGTACCTGGTTCGTTTATCAAAAACAGATCCAGCAAATTATTGTTATGATGTGAATTATCTGGGAATCCAGTGGGACACTCTATCATTTGCGTCAAACCGTGATAATCTGCAAGTATCAGTTCGGCTTGTCTTCCTACGTCGTCAGTGCGCGATGAATACTTAAGCCATTCTTTATTATGAATATTAAAGTCTCCAAGAATGGCCAGTCTTGCTTTGGGGTAGTCCGTGGTAATCTTGTCTAGATTAGCCGATATTTGATCGAAAAATGGATATCCAGGGGGGAGGGGGGGAATTGGGGGATCTGTATAATCCTATTATAAACATAGTTTCATCAACACCTGATTTCTTCAGTGCTACAGAATTATGGTGCTTAGAGTTCAACTCGTAAGCCTTAATTCTCATACATGAAAGTGAATTTCGAATAAATACACAGACACCATGCTTGTTTAAAAAGGAATGTTCCAATTCGTATCTAGGCATCCGGTATTTATCGCGACCCAATTTCGATGCTTTGCCACTGACAATTGTTTCGGTAAGAAACAATATGTCAGGTTTATTTTTTTTTGATGCAGTGATGAACCTCGTTTAGATTCGAATTGAGACCTCTTATGTTGATGAAGTCAATGCTAAGCTGTTGGTTCACCCTGCTGCCATTATGTTGAGACAAAGATTTACCCTTTGACATTGCAGATATAGATACTGAAATTCGGCCAGGCCTAAATTTCAACACTACACAGTTCAAAAGAAACTGGGCATCTCTGTCACAAAAACACGATAGCAGATTTCATGCAACAGTTGCACGATAGGGGAAAAGCAAAAAAAAATGGGGGCACAAAAGTTAGTGTCTTTTGTAAAAAACTGAAGAGTACAAATAAAGGGTTAAATTCGATATTCCTACTAACAACTAAAACGAAATTTTACATTTTTTGTTACCAGGCAATTGTTACATGTTTTTTGTTAATCTGTTTTCTAGGGATGAGATGTCGTGATTTTCCTTAGTAATTAAACTCACATGCCTTTATATTTAACATGTTTTATTTATTTCATTTCACAGTTACAAATAGTACTTAAACATCCGTACTTTTAAATATAAAAATTAAACAAAGTTTTATTTGTCAACATTTGATTCTAAAATTTTAAGCAGACTGACTTCAATATAAAACAAAATGAAAGTGACATACAGTATACAATGCAAATAAAGAAGTGCCATATTTTATACAATACAATAGAAAACGTGAAATATGGTATACAATGCACTGAACCAAAATTTATATGGATTTGAACAGTTTTATAAGATTATACTTCGATTAAAATTAAATAAAAACTACATATAAAGGACAACCCACTATGTTGTCTCGTCAGACAATACAAAACAAAATTATGCTTTAAAACAATAAATTTATTACATCCAAACAATAAAAGGTAAAATTTTACCTGCCTATCGCCTGGTAACAGTAAATATAAAATACCAAATAATTTTTCAACAAATAACAATCTCACCAATTATATAACTGTATGGCTTCTATCCTCACTATACTTTTAATTTCACAAACACTAACACAACTACTAACACATAATGTTATGCCGCAATCTGACGTGAGTTAGGACCAGTAGCCTTTATAAGAGAATCTACCCCCCACTCCAGAACGAGTTCAGGTTCTGTACTGGTGAATTGGAGATAATGTATGTTTTGGTAGTGAGGTTTTAATATAACCAGCGAGCAGTCAAAAATACATTCCCTTCAAACCGTCACACTGTTTTATTTTCCTCCCTTATAATATGACTACTTGGTATTTCTAATATCAACATCCGCATGTACACATAACAGCAAACATAATATTATCGACATTGTTCATTGTTCGTACAACTAAATTCGTTCGTACAACTAATCAATTACTACGTTTTCATGATTAGTTCAAAACGATTTGAAAACCAAATTCGAATTGAATTCACCATGAAAACATCAAAAATTACAGTTTTGAATACTATTTATTTTTAAATACGATCTCGATTTTTTTTGGGATCGTATCGGTATCCAAATATTCGGAAATACATGAAAACGGAAAACTGGATCGTGTCATGCGCAGTAAAATGTTTATGTTTGTTTTTAATTACAAAACAACTAATTTCACATTGATTTATAAAATGTTTATTTCATTAACTTTATTGAAAAGAAAAATACAATATCAAGCATAAAAAAATAAAATATTGAACACAATTAATGAAACACAATTAAACGCTTTTTGACATTTTGACAGTTTTTCAACGCAGTTTTAAAAATGTTTTCAACTCGTTTTCAATCCTATCATGAAAACACTTTACAGTTTGAATACGGGATAAGGATTCAATTCTTTTTCGATCTGCATGAAAACGTAGTAAATATAAATTAGCACGATCCTCACAATTCGTATTGTTTCAGTTCGTAAACAAATTCTTTTATTTTAACTCGGTTGAAACAAATATAAGAAAAATCTTAATTATCGCTAATATTTTCTGATGCGATCTGATTTGACCTTGTTCATCTAATATGTTAACCATTTATTATCATTTCATAATTTATTGTCATTTCATTTTACAATTTTAATAACTGAAACAAAAACAAACCCAAATTATGTATAGTTGATTGCTTCTATTTATGATTGATGATGGTAAAATGTTGAAACAGTATGTCGATCCTAAACGAGTTTTTCGCATTAAAACGATAGAATTCATTGGTTTTGGAAAAAGAAATAACAGAAAGAAGGGTACGGGGTTTGAACAATCATCTCGCTTCCACGCCTTTGTTTAGGATATTTAAAGAATGCATTTTCATATAATTTTTTAGTTCGATTATGATATTGTAAACGAAACGAATTAATATCGAGTACGATTTTGATATAAAATCCATAAGTTGATGGAAATTAAATTGATGAAAAAAATATCGCGGTCGGGTTTTTATACTTTCATTGAAAGAAATGTAGTTGAGTTAAAATAATAATTAAATTAAAGGAAAAATTATACGAATTGTGGTAGAGTGATTATATCCTTTGGGTATAAAATAGGAAAAAAAAATTTATTGTTTAGTTTTTTGAAATAGAATAAATTTCTTTAAGATTAGAGAAAATAAAGTTTTGTAAATTGGAAACAATTTTTATAAAAAAAAAGGAAGAAATTTTGATTTTAAATAAAGAAAAATTTATAAAAAGAAATATATATGTATCAGTGCAGTTAAACGTTTGATGTGATCCTTTTGGTGTAATTGAAAAGAAGCCTTTACATAAGATGATGACCGACGAATTCATTTTTTTTTTCTTCATCGTAATTCATCGACCTTGTTTAGACACAAGGAATGTTCCTAAAGAAATTAAATTCGTTTGGAATCAACTATATACAAAAAAGGGTCTGGAACAACCAAAGCTTGATTTAGAGCTTAAAAAAAAATTTCATCAAATTTGTCATAATCAAGTTCCGACCAAAATCAAAACCAAATATAAAACAAAACTAACAAAATTCAACTTATTGGCAGTATTGCCAAAAGATACCTTACGTATCTTTTTGGAAGATTTTCTTACAGCATTGAAGACAGCAATTGAGTTTAAATTATTGAATTTACTTTTATTGATTATATTATGACCAAAATGGTCTGCTAAAGTAGCTTTTTATATTAAAGATTTTTCTGTGTAGAGTCCACGGCTGATACGTACATTGGTGTATCATTACTAAATATTAAATAAAAACCCTTGGATAAATAGATGCCTTATACCCATGACAGACACAAACTAGATAATCGTGAATTCCCGATTATCTTGTTATTTTTTTCAGTCTGTCACTACACGATTACACTGCTATCAAGATAATCGTGTTTCATAACTTGATCTTGTTTTTCAAACACGATAATCGTGAAATACGAAAAAGAGAAAGAATGGGGAAGTGAGATAGAATTATTTTTTAAACATTTTGACATAATATACTTGAAACTTCTAGGGTTTATAGTTATTCCCAATTTTATTATAATACATTTAATTACATACATTTACATAAAAATGAAAAGCCGGTAAGAAATTTCATATGCATTAATTAAATAATAATGTAATACAATTTGTATTCATATTACTTTCAGAAACAAAAAAAAATTTAATTGGTGTGATACCACGATTGATCTGTTAATTGATGTATGGGAAGAATTTTTAGACGATTTGAGACGCGCTAAGCGAAATTCGCATGTATACAAAGCTATGCAGGCGAAAATGGAGGAGTATGATATCAAATGTGATGCAAATGAAATTGCCAACAAAATAAAAAATCTAAAACAGAAATATAGGTATGAACAAACGTGGTTTGATTCAAAAATCAAATAGCCGTAAAATTTGTTTGGATGTTTTATGAATATTTTAATTTGAAATTCATCAAATTCATCTAAATAATTATATTGTCTGCCTTTATAAATAATCTTTATATTTTCTATAGGAGTGAAAAAAAAAATATCGGCCCATCAGGCGGAACACCATCTACCTGGAAGTGGTACACGAAGATAAATTCGTTTTTAGGTCGGCTTCCAATAAACAACGAGTCTTTAATTCAAGAAAGTACAGACTCATATAATGATACAGGTATATTTTTCAAAACGAACACCTATTTTCAGAATAAAGAGGTTCATCTATTTTGTTTCCCCATTTAGATTCAATTTATGAAGATGTTGAATATCTCAACTTGACGTCAACATGTGATAGAGATGACGAAATTCTGCCATCTACATCGTCTTCCGCTAAAAAACAAAAATTAAAAATGGTAAATATCCAACAGGATATTTTGATCGAAATCCAAAAATCTAACAAAATCGAAGAAGAAAGGAGCAAACGGGAAGAACAATATTTACAGCTGAGCTCGCAATATCTCAAAGACAGTTTTGAGCAGCAGGAACAGGCTAATAACATTAGCGAGAGATCGCTATTATTAGCAGAGGAAAACCTAAAACTCCAGAAGTTGTTATTTAGCGGTTTAACTAAATAACAAGTGTTTTGGTTATCTAGTGTTGTAACAAGTAACAAGTGTTTTTGAATTTTTTGAAGTCTGATAATTGTGATAGTTTTTTTTTTATATTTTGAAATAAGTACATTTTTTTTATTATTTTAAATAAATTTATTGAATTAAATGAAATTATATTTCTGAATAAATGTTTATACGATTTTAATTAAATGTTAATTTATTGATTTCTAAACAAAAATTCTGCCAAGGTACGCCTAGTATCCATAGCACTAAAAACTCGTTCGCCAACAGAACTGATAAAATTTGGTTGTTCTCTGCCACCCTCGTCAGTCAACCAACTGTCATTAAATTTGTCATTCGCCTCATTACAGATATTGTGGAGGATACAGCAAGCTCTTATTATAGTATTTGTATTGGAGATGTGAACCTCCATTCCTTTTCCAATCCTCCTGAACCTAGCCTTTAGGTGACCAAAAGCATTTTCGACAACTCTTCGTGATCGGCTCAATATGTGATTAAATTTAAATTCCACATCATTACGCACATTATGATGTGGGTATGGTTTCATGAGGTTTCGAGCCAAAGGCAAAGCGGAATCAGCAATTATGAGAACAGGTACTTCCACATTGTCTATTATTTTGGCATATTTTTTAAAAATATCGTTGTGATCATGAATGGCTTTTAGTTTTGAATTTGCATATATGAAAGCATCGTTGTTTCGACCTGGTGAGCCAACGTTTATATAAATAAAGCGGTACCTAAATAAATAAATTGAAAATAAATATATAATCCTTAGGACTAAAAGGAAATTAACCTGTAGTCCACAGCCGCGAACAAGACGGTAGAATACCACCCCTTATAATTATAATAATCCGTGGCTTCATCCTCAGGTGGAGAAATTTCTATATGACAGCCATCTATAACAAAAAACAATTTAATAAAGAAAAAAAAGGCTATAAAATATATTACCTATTGCTGCATAGCACTGAGGCATCCCCCATGTATTTTCAAAACCTTTAATGTTTTCGATTATTTTACTGTCGGTTGGCGGATATCCATTAATATATTGTGACTGCATTGTATTAATTGCTTCACAAACTTCTAGTGTGATCTCGCCTACTGTTGTTCTGCCAATCCCAAACAGATGTCCAATCGTGGCATATTCTGCTGATGACCCTAGTGCATATATTGCAACAGCTATTCTTTTTGATACAGGTATGGCTTTTCTCCAATTTGTGTCCTGCTTTTTGACATATACCCCAACCTTTTCAACCAAAAAATAAAACGTTTTTCTGTTCATACGAAAGCGCTCTTTAAACTGCTTCTCTGAAAATGTTGGGACTTCACTCTCCCAGAAACGTACGAAAGTTTTCTTTAAAAAGTAACAAAATTTAAGAATTTATATAAATTTAAAAGAATTTATATAATTTCAATATAGGTACTTACATGGGACCAAATACTCCTATTTCTTGGGATGTGGTTGTTTAAAATTGCGTATATTTGTTTTATTATGCGAATACTTTTATTTTTTTTCGAAACTCTGTAATTATCAACACAAGTTATTGCCAAGTTTATATTTCTACGGGCTCTGTTTTCAAGCAAATTCTTTAGATAATTCAAATTTAAAATTTCTGAATCGTTTGCTTTGATTTTTAGCAAAATTTTATTAATTTTTTCTTGTTCCATTTTGTTGGAATAACATTTAAAAAATAATAGATTTATATTTTCAAAACGTCAAATGAAAAATGAAGTTTGCTACATGCAGAGGTTATTGAAAAATATTCATCGAATTAAGTTAGGAAAAATTCTATAATCGTGTTTGTGTCTGTCACTAAATTTTTCAGATCGCTTTTACTAAAATTGAAATTGAGATCGCGATCGGAGATAATCGCGATTATGTTTGTGTCTGTCAAAGGTATTAGGCATCTATTGTTAATTTGTAAATTCCAGACTTTACATGGCGCCGAAACAGGGACAAAACGGTTACATAACGTGTTACGCGTTAAATAACAATACATAATTAAGATTCAGGCTTTACATCAGGGTTGTGCCGTAGACAAAATAGATTACTTTACATGTATAGATTACGCATAGATTACGTGTAAATTACGCGAGATAGTTTCGTGTAATCTATAATGTAAACTATTATGTAATCTATTTAATTGATATGTGCATTCTTAACCTTTTTAGCAATTAAATTAACTTTTTTCAAGATCGCAAGATTTTGTTTTTGACAATATTATTGATCATGTCTTTTGCGAAAAAATCGAAAATAATTTTCAGTAGAGATAATACAATACTTCCACATATTTCTTCTTAAATCAAAATTAATCGATTACACCAAATTTACATAGATGACATAGATTACATTACATAGATTACATGTAATGTAATCTATTTTAGATTACGCGTAAAGGAACAACCCTGCTTTACATGGAGCCGAAAACAAAAACCGTTACATAACGGGTTCCCCGTTATATAACAATAAAGAAAAATTTTATATATTGGTATTTCTTTTAATATTTTGAATTTTTTTTGTATTTTAAATATCGGCCTATTGCGATTTTTTTTATTGTAATATGTTGGATGTTTCAATACCTGTATTAATGTTGTAATACTTATATTTTCGATATTTTTGAATGATACGGTAAATATTGTAATTTGTGATAATTTTGTTGCATCTGTTGTTTGGTATTTTATATATATATATATATATATATATATATATATATATATATATATATATATATATATATATATATATATATATATATATATTATATATATATATATATATATATATATATATATATATATATATATATATATATATATATATATATATATATATATATATATATATATATATATATATATATATATATATTTGTTGCGCGACCATGGCCTGAAGACCGCCCTGAAGACCGTCAAGCAGATATAAATAAAAACATTTAGAAAATTTTGACAATTATCGCTACTATCTTCATAAGTATAAATACGTGAAATTTCTTAAAACTTATGGCATTTTCTAAGTACAATTAAATCATTATATTCAAATAATAAAGTAGTGCTAAAGATATAATAAAAATTAAATTGGTCTAAGGAAAGAAACTAAAGTAAGAATAATGTAAATTAACATAGAATAATTTTCATTGTAAATCTTATTTTTAGGAAATTTAAAGCGACACCAAACATAACCAAAATAAATAAAAAGTTTGTGAAATTTATCGAGTGTGTTTCTGTTAGCTAAAATTTCCAACAAAATCTTTAAATTTCTTTATGGTTAATTTAATTATCAACTATAATGCCACCCAAATTGCGCAGTAAGCCTCAATCGAGCTTGGATGACAACAACTGCGAAAAATGTTCCAGACCGGACTCAGCATGTGATATGGTAGCATGCGACAAATGCAAGCTTTGGTACCATTACGATTGCGTGGGATTTCAGAAAGATGACGAGGTCGAGGATGCTGAATTTGTGTGTGCTAAATGTATCACACCGACCATATGCTTTAAATGCAAACAACCGTGCATTGAAAGTGAGGTTAAAAAATGCAATATTTGTTCGAATCTCTTCCACACAATTTGTGCTGTTGCATCAACATGTGCTGATGCTGTATTGACAGAAGAATGGGCATGTGCGGAATGTAAGGGAATAAATAATTATCCAGAAATTGAACCGAATAACTTAGATAATGTATCTTCGTCTTCAATGGCGACACAACTGCAATTACGTTTGATCGACGAGGAAGAAGCGTTGCTACAACAAAAGTTAGAAACGGAATTCAACCTCAAACTGCAGTATATGAGGAAGAAACATAACGTTATTGCAGAGGGATCTATTAGGGGATCGCAATGTAGTTTCTCAAAAGAAAAACAGAAGGATGTTGAGAAATGGAGGTCGTCTCATCCTTTGATCAATGATAAAGTAGCAAAGACCCCGAATTGTATTTCGAATTTACCATCAACGTCCAAGCAAGCTAGCAAGCTAGCAATATTGATCTTATAAATGGTTCAGTACGTGATATTCACCGAGTTAATCATAAAACTAGTGCTGTTGAATTTAAATTACCAAGTTCGTTTCAACGACATTCGTCAAATAAAAGAGAAGCACCACCGATGGAACAAAGGTATAACCATGCTGATCTTCAATTTGATTCCAATCAACCAAATTTACGGGCACCTAGGATAAACAATAGTGTTGGTGAATTTGAGGGTAGGCGTGGACCATTAACAAAGGAAATGATTGCAGCTCGACAGTCGATGTCTAAAGGGCGAAGTTTACTACAATTTGATGGTGATATACGTAAGTGGCCCATATTTAGAGTAAATTTTATTGAGTCAACTTCATGCTGTGGTTATTCCAATGCTGAAAATCTCGACCGTTTGCAACATAGTCTACATGGCAATGCGTTTGATATTGTTAAGGGTCTTTTAACATTTGCGGATAATTCGCCAATTATCATGGAAACATTGCAGAGACGCTTTGGAAGACCTGAAGTAATAATTACTACTCTTGTTAATCAAGTGCAAGATTATCCGTACATACGAATTGAAAGGCTAGGATCGTTGATTGAATTTTCACAACTAGTACAAGATCTTTGTGCTACCATCCGTGCTAGTGGCTTGAATATGCATTTGTCAAATCCAGTGCTGGCACAGAAAATCGTCAATAAGTTACCCGCACAATGGAAAATTGATTGGGCAAGGTATAGGCGAAGTGTTATAAATGATGCTGAAGTATTGATTACTCTCAATACATGGCTTGTAGATTTGGCTGTGGCAGCATCAGATGTATCTTTTGAAGATTTGACAATTGATAGCGAGCAATCGAAGAAATCGAATTGCACTAAGCGGAATAAAGGTTACGTTCAAGCAACACGGTCAACGGATAAATCAACAAATGTACATGCAATTACGAACAATTGTCCATTATGTAAAGAAAGCGGACACATGTTATCCAACTGTTCAACTTTTCTGTCATCGAACTTGAGAAGGCGATGGGATTTAGTCAACAAAAGAAGATTGTGCCATCGTTGCTTAATGTATCAACCGAAGATTATGTGTACAATTACGTCACCCTGTAACATTGATGGGTGCAACCGCATGCATCACAAAACTCTTCACTCCATGAATAAACAAATTAAATCAAACAATGAAATCCAATCCGATTCCAAATTATCGGGCAATCAAGTCGTTTCGTTGCCAGTTAGTAGTTCGGCCGTAAATGCGGCTCACAACGTGCAGTTTCGAATAATTCCAGTTCGTTTATATGGAAATGACCAGTGCATAGCTACATACGCCTTTCTGGATGAAGGCTCATCACTGACTTTAATTGAAGCTGAGTTATCTAAACAATTAGGCTTGAATGGCAAGCCAAGGCCACTGTGTTTGTCATGGACGGGTGGAGTTGTACGTGAAGAAGATAAGTCACAAGTAGTTGATCTGCAAGTCTGAGGAATAGGTCAAAACGATAAGCTGTTTTCGATATACAACGCCAGAACGATTAGAAGTCTTGCGCTACCATCACATTCGTATAATCGTCCCTTTAAATCATTTGAGCACTTGAAAGATCTACCAATACGCGAATATGAAGATGCGATACCTCGCATTCTAATTGGAAGCAACAACTACCCTCTCACAGTACCGCTCGAAGTTCGCGAAGGTAATCTTCATGAACCAGTAGCTACCAACACTCGACTAGGCTGGGTGGTGTCGGGTCCTGTGGCCAGTAATATCTCACATACCATCATGTCAGTTAATTCACACGGTTGCATAAATGATGAAGAGCCAGATCTGCATGAATTAGTGAAGAAGTTTTTCTCAATTGATAATTTTGGAGTCCGTCAAAATGATATGATTCTAGAGTCGAAAGATGATGCCAGAGCGCGAATTCTGTTAGAGTTACATACTAAGTACAATGGGACCCGCTATGAGTCTACACTCCTATGGAAGGATGATTCTTCAACTCTACCGAACAATTATAACATGGCGTTAAAACGGCTGAGCTGTCTGGAACGTAAGATGGCAAAGGACGAAGTCCTCCAACGCTTTATGCTCGATCAAATTGATGACTATCTGAAGAAGGGATATATAAGAAAATTGTCACCCCAAGAGTCAATTCCAGTAGGTAAAAGAGCATGGTTTCTTCCAGTATTCGTTATTAATAATCCAAATAAACCAAATAAACCTCGTCTGGTTTGGGATGCCGCAGCAAGGTTCAATGGGGTAAGCTTAAATTCTATGTTGCTAACCGGACCACAAGCCAAAACGCAATTGGTCCAAATTTTATATCGATTCAGAGAGCACCCTGTGGCGATATCGGGCGATCTGCAGCAAATGTTTCATCAGATATTGGTTAGTCCTGACGACCAGATGTTTCAATTATTTCTGTGGAGCAATGGTGATTCAACTCGTATTCCTGATATTTTTGTCATGCAAGTTTTGACATTTGGTTCCACCAGTTCACCATGCACAGCCGAGTATTGTATGGTTGCTAATGCGCAGAGATGTCAACAACAATGGCCAGCAGCCAGTGCCGTTACTACGGTACGGCCCACCCGGCCCTGGGCCGGGGGCCCACCATAAAACACTCATAAAAATATGAAAATGAACACTTCAAATTAAATTTCAAAAACAACAATGCAATTTTTTTAATGGGCCCATGCCAATTTCAAAAATTCATTTTTTGTAACTAAGTTGCAAAATCTATGCTTTTTCGGGCGTTATTTTAGTAATTAAATGAGCTTTATTTAAGCATCAATCTAGTACATTGGTCAGATTCATTAAAGTACTAATTGTAGTTGTTTAATATTTTATTAAAGCATTAATAATAATGGTTTAATGATTCATTAAAGTATAAGTACTTTAATGAATCATTAAACCATTATTAGTAATGCGTTAATAAACTATTAAACAACTGCAATCAGTACTTTATTGAATCTGACCAAATTTACTAGAGTAATGCTTAAATAAAGCTATCAAATTCGTGAATGATTTCATATCCACGCTGGCGTTCAAATAAATCATAGTTCTTAGTTTAGAGTACTCGCACCACGATGTTGAAGGTTTCATGGATCCTTTCTTACAAAATAGGCCAGCATGACCATGTCATTGATTGTTGTAGTTTTTGATTCTTTGAACCACTCATCAAAATTTTTGTATGAAGTTTCGTACGCCAATTTTTCCGGTACGATTGTAGAAATAGCTTCATTTGCTGCTTTTTCTATATCTGACGATACAAAATCATCATCACTTGAACTCATCTTGATATTTTTCACAATTGGCAGTATGAAAACTAAAAGAAAACTAAGGCTACATACTCCTTATAAGATAAAATTGGTTTGCTCAAAACGTACTAGATACAATTGCAATTTGTTTAGTTGTATTTTTTATAAAAATTTAATTTTGCAGCTTCGTTACAAAAAATCTTGTATGAAACACGTTGCTAAATTAGTTGTTTTAAGCACTCGATGTATTGTCAATATTGAATATATTAGAAAATATTTCCCGTTATATCTCTTATTGAGGATAACACTTATTATTCAAAAGGATTTAATAAATATGTTTCCAAACATAGAAAGAGCATTCAAAATTTTTTTAACCATTAAGGTCACTAATTGTACAGGAGAACAGTCTTTTTAGGCGATGAAATACATAAAAAATGATTTGCGAAACAGCATGCCGCAGGAGCGACTGAATTCCCTTGCGTTGATGTGCATAGAAAGTGATTTATTAAAATCTATAGAATTTGAAGATGTTGTAGATAAATTTGTTGACAAAAAAGTGAGAAGAAAAAAAATTTAAATAAAATAAACATTATAATAAACCTCAAAAGCCCGTAAGTAATTATGCTTTTAAATTTAATTTAGACTGGGTTCCAATTAGCTGCTAAATTGTACGACACTGCTAAATCTAAATTTAGTTTTACAAAATTACCGAATTTTAATTCAAATTAATATAATCAAGTTGTCAGATATTGTTTAACGTATGAATTTCTTCTAAATTATTTAGAAACAAAATATAATTTAGTCAAATAAAATAGTTGACTAAATTGATTTAGCACGTTTAGTACAATTAAGCATCAATTGGAACGCAGTCTTATTGTTAATTTCGAAAAGGCCCCCTAGAAATAGAGGGCCAGGGGCCCCCAAATACATTGGGACGGCACTGCCAGCAGCGTACGAATCTATCACTCGAAATCATTATGTTGATGATTGGTTGGAGAGCTTTGTGAACGAAGATGTTGCTTTGGAAACTATAAAGCAAGTTGATAAGGTTCATAAAAGTGGTGGGTTCGTAATGAAGAATTGGATAACTAACTCAATTGGCATCAGCAACGAATTGAAATTGGTCGAACCATCGTCAGTGGCTCGTGAACTTACTGATAGCCAACAACAAAAAATACTCGGTATGTGGTGGTCACCTCAAGATGATGTCTTTACGTTTAGAATCCGTCCAGATTTGCTCATGAAAATAGTTGCAACCGAAGCTAGTCCTCCAACAAAACGAGAAGTATTGAGGATCACCATGAGCGTGTTTGATCCACTTGGTCTTGTTGGATTCATTTTAGTACATTTGAAAATGTTCATGCAGAGTCTTTGGCGAATACATCTCGAATGGGACGAAAAGATACCGATAGAACTATCAAACCAGTGGAAGCAGTGCATACAGATGGTAAGACGAATTGAAACACTAACGATTCCGCGTCACTACAGTTCTACCTCTGAAGTCGCAAATAATATTCAACTACACATCTTCTCCGACGCTAGCGAGAGGGTGTATGCGACGGTAGCTTACTTACGATTCGAATTCTCTAATAGAATTCACTGTGTTCTGGTTGGTTCCAAATCAAAGGTGGCTCCGAATAAACCCATTTCTGTGCCAAGATTGGAACTGCTCGCTGCAGTATTAGGAGCCCGGTTTATTAAAACACTGGCTGATGTACACAACTTAAAATGTAATGAGCAGTACTTATGGACCGATTCACAAACTGTCCTGAAATGGCTAAATTCGGACGCTCGTAAGTATAAGCAGTTTGTGGCACTGCGAATTGGTGAGTTACTTGATACCACGAATATACAACAATGGAATTGGGTACCATCTAAATTAAACATTGCCGACCTGGTAACTAAATTCAAAGAAGAGACAGTAACAACCAATTCACAATCGACGTGGTTCCAAGGTCCAAGTTTTCTATACGAAGCTCCCGCACAATGGCCTAGATATGAGCCGACACATGATGATACGTTGGCAAGTGTACCTGATTTAATCAGTGGTTCTCATCATAACGTGAAATTTGATGAGCTTGGTGTTATAGTCGATGTTGAGTATCATAGTAGCTGGAATAAATTAAAAAATCCCAGCGGCAGGTATATCCGCTAGAAATAGGTAGATTTCGGGGTCAGACGGTTTTGTGTCCAAATAAAATTAGATAAGTCAGATTAGCTTAAATAAAAAATATAAGTAAAAACAGCATAATTCAAAAAAATTATCGAACCAAATTAAATACATTATCCGAACTAACGCCATCAATACAATTTCGGAACAGTTTTATTTAAGTTGGTTTAAATTACTTTTAATAACATATTAAATCCACCAAAGATCAAATGAACTACGTCACAACTACAATTATACCATCACACATAATTTATAATCAAACATTATCAAACAATTTTATTTCAAAATCATCTTTTGTTGTTGTGTTTTTTTGTTCTTATTTAATCTTTTTTCAAACGGTTACTTAGTAAAAAAAATAAAAACAAAAGAGATTTTGATAATTTTTCTATGGTATTAAATGGGTTGATATTTTTCTTGTAAGGGTTGCATTATAATGCTTATAAAAATGGAACCTTTTGGGTTAGAACGCTGAAATTTTTTGAGGCTATAGTTGAAAAGTATGTTTAAAAGCTAAGATGAATTTAAATAACATAAACTGAAACATGATGAAAGCATTGCCTTTTGCGTTTGTTTTTATTTCAACAGCCGTAGGGTCTCAACCGTTAAACTTAAACTATTATTTTTGAAAATTTTGGAAAGATTTATATTTTAAGTACGTGAAAAAAAGTTTTCAACTATGAGCTTGGCCATTTCAGCTAGATCAAGGGCAGCAAAGTTTAGTAAATTTTTAAAACAGCTGATTTTTGAGGAACCTGAAACGCCAAAGTGGTCATCTGGATAAAAATGATAAAAAAAGGTTCAAATATTCAATCTTTTTAAATTTTATTAAAATATTATTATTCAAACGGAAGTTATAGCGCCCTAGATTATTCGACTTTTTAGGCTCTAGCCGCTTAACCGGTACCCGGATATGGCCAGTTCACGAACTTGTCCAAGACATTATTTGCTGAAACAAACACAGAAAATTATTTTGGTGTAGGTCGAAAAATGCGACCGTGAGAGTGCCGCTAAATTCCGTTATACCTCATATCGTTATATATATATATATATATATATAATTTTTTTTTTTTTTTGTTTTTCCATCTCCGCTTATCACAAATAGTCGTTTGGCATCAAAATTTTTCCGAAATTCCGAGATGAAGCCCATTGCAATAGGTAGATTTTTATATGAAATCTACCTAAAAGAGCACAAGCTCGACTTCTTTGGTCATGTAAGTAGAACTCCCGAGAGTTGGTCCTGGGGAACCAAAACCTGTTTTTATAATTGCCATGAAAGGCTACGACCTTATATAGTAGACTAGGTTAATATTTGACCTAGTTTTAGTTTCCTGTATTGGAATTAGAATGTAGGTTATTGGTTTATTGTGGTTTGTTGTTGTTGTGCGTGTCCCAAGCCGGTTGCTAAAGGCCTTGGAAGGTCGTCAGGTAAACTAGGTTAGTATTTGACCTAGTTCTGGTTATCTGTATTGGTAATTTCTCGATTTAAAGTGTAGGTTAGTGGTTTATTGTTATTGTGGGTTTATTGTTGTTGCTAAAGGCCTAGGAAGCATGTCAGATATACTAGGTCAGTTCTTTTCCTGAATGTGAGTTCAAATTTAAAATTAAAACAATAAAATAATGGTACAAATGACAGATAAAACAATTTGTCACGTGTTTTTATTCATTTTTTCTTTTTACATTTTTTGCTCTAAAACTAAAATAAAACTATTTCATGATTTTATGTACATTAATTTTTATTTGATTAACCAACCCTTATTAATTTATAAAAAACTTTTTCTCTATGAGGTTTTTTTAGAACTGCAGAGATAATAGGTTCAATATTTTTTATTCGTCTATGAAATCTATCTCGATCACGTGCATATTCTTCATATTTTCCCTGTCGAGCTACTCTATATGCATAATCCCACACATACATAACGTAAAGATCTAATTTATTGTTAAAGGTAACTTTTTTTGTTTTTAACATTATAGTACTTTTTCCTTCCGAAGATGCATATAAATGTTAAGACAGTTTTTTACAGCACATCTAAAATGATTATTTGAAAGATGTATCGGACACATTGATTTAAAATTTTCAATCTTTAATAACGACGGAATGGCAAGATTTTCTATTTTAAAACTCTCAATATACTTTTCAAGGAAAAATTTTTTTTGTTCGCCTTTTACATAAATTTTTTCAGCTTGTTCTAAATAGTATTTAATAATTGATTTTATATCCACATAGTCAATGCATCCGCCATTCCAATTAAGTCCATTTATTTTATTGCCGCAATATCGATTGCTATATTGTGCTTCTTGACCTAGTTCTTCTTCGTGGTAAGGTGGTTTGAAATGATAAACGATAGGAATCAAACTTCCTTTTTCAAGTAGAGCGAGTTCTTTGACAAAATATTGTTTATCGTTTCCTCTTAGAAATTGGAGATCAACTATGAAAACACGTTTGGCCATTGTGAGACTATATAAGAGACTGTCTGTCCAATTTTCCAAGATTAATTTTATACTCGACCTCTGTTTTGTATACATATAGATTTGTATAGTTAGATAGATACTCTTCGGCAAACCATGTTTTTTCATCCGTTTACTATGATGGTTGCCGGGCCGTCTTGTTGTGGGAAATCGACTTTTATTTTTAATTTAATAAAACAAAAAAACAAATATATTCAACCTCCAATTGAGAAGATTATTTGGTGTAACCCCGATAAAGAAGCCGTCCCGAAAAATATCAAAGGACTTGAACATTATAATACTATTCCAGATTTTTGTGATAATCAAGATCCACTGTTAATTATAGTAGATGATATGATGTTAAATTCTCACGACAAGATTGTGTGCGAATTATTTACTAGAGGTTCGCACCATAGAAATTTATCTGTAATATTTGTAACTCAAAACGTTTTTCACCAGGGAAAATTTTCAAGAGATATTTCATTAAATTGTAAATATTTAGTGCTTTTCAAAAACCCTAGAGATAAATCCCAAATACTGCCTTCAGCTCGTCAAATATACCCAAAACAGGTCAACGAATTTGAGAAAGTATATAATGAAGTAACTACCTTACCATATGGTTACATTTTAATAGACCTTACTCAAGATATTAATGATATATTTAGATTAAGAAGTGACATATTTGGAAAAAATTTTTGTTTTTGTACAAAAGAGCAATTGGAGCAATTTGGTGAGGAATATGAAACGATTACAAACCAACCGTCATATATTGCACCTGTTAAAAAATTCTAAGAGAAAATTTCAAAAAGTTATAATAAAACAATGTGAGCCGAATGTAATTAAAACGATCTGTGAAATTGCGTTAAATATTTTAAAAGGTAACTGTCATTTAAATAAAAGAGCAACCAATCAACTAAAAAAGTATAAAAAGGACTTGAGATCACTCATTTGCCGTAAGAAGTCGCTCACTAGTAAAAGAAAAATTATAATTCAACGTGGTGGATTTTTACCTGCTCTTCTCGGTGCAGTTTTATCAGGGGTGATTGGTCATTTTATAAAATGAATAATACAACATTTAACAAAATGATAATATTAAAACCTGAAATATATGAAAAACTAAAGCAAAATTCAGACGTTGAACTCAACCAGTTGGATAAAAAGATGAAAAACATTTTATTAAACAAAAATTTGTCCGATATTCAGAAGTGGTATTTGTATCGTCAGAACCTATTTAAAATTAGAAACAAAAAAAGATTGTTATCTAAAATTGAAGAGAAAAAAATTAAAATCATGGAACCTAAAAGTACCCAAACACGTTTCCGTACAAAACCCATATTTAGAGCGACAGACACTCAAACAGATGTTGTCGGTAAAAGAAATTTTGAAATGCAGTTTCCTGAAGAAGAAATATATGAGAATGAAGATGATGAAGTATTTGATAAACGCGTCCAGGAAAATATTTTTAAAGAAACAACACAGTCTGACAGTGAACTTGATGAAGACGTTCAAGACAAAATTTTCGCAAAAGCACTATCTGCCACATCAATTGGTGAGCGTTTAAGAAAACGAAAATTAACTCCAAATCAAAATTATCAAACATTTGAAACCGAGTCTGGAGACGTTATAACGGTTCCTCTTGACAGTCCACCAGAAAAGAAAGAAAAGCATATAAATAGCGAGAAATTTACAACACCTACAAAACGAATTTTACGACCAGCTAAAGCGGGTGACAGTCAAACAAAAATTAATTTTCCAAAACGTAAGAAAACATGGGCGATATACACCTAAAAGATGAATTTTATGTTACTTTACTCAGTGATAACTCAATGAATTACTATCCTGATAATACTTTATCAGCTTTTACAAATAATTTACATAAACCAATCAGCGGTACAAACTGGAAAGTTGGTCTGTCGGAGATTTACTTAAACGATTTTCAACCAAATAAATACGGAAAAAACTGGCACATTGGTACAAAAGTTTTTATAGGAGGTAATTCCGAACACTTGGTTGGAATTGGGACGACGTACATTCCATATAACACGGATGAATATTTGTGTGATTGGAAATCTTTTTTGTTACCAACTCTTATTCAGAATATACACCCATTTGATGGCTACTCAAGAAAAGAGGTTGAGCGTGAACTAATTTGGGGGATATATGATTTTATATCTTTGGATTCCAATTACGTGGCTGCACCTTCATCAACATCATTAGAAAAACAACTACCTGAAACAAATGAATTTATTAAAATATGTATAAATCAACCACCACTTGAGCTAAAATTAAAGGCAGATCATAGCTACTCACTCGAAGAGTTACTGAAATCATGTTTTGATCAGATAACTGTAAAAATTAAAGATTTTAAAAAGCATAAGTCAAGACTCTTAGATTTATTTAAAACATTTCTGCAATATTTACCTATGACACCCGTAATTAAACCAGAAATGCTTTTTGTCTATACCGATATTATTGAACCAAATATGGTGGGTGATAGCACTGTGAGATGTTTAAGAACGATAAACACAAAAAATGCATTTGAAGGAATGGAAAAAGAAATTATAAATATACAATATTTTGCTGTTGAGAAAAATTTTTTTGATAATATTTCTATTCTAATCTGTGATAAATATAGTAGCAAAATTAATTTTGCAACAAGTAGTATTCCTACAAAAATTGTATTACATTTTAAAAAAGTATATAAATAAAAGGGGGGATTCTATTAAACAATTTAGTGTTTTATGAAAAGCATTATGGAAGGAGTATATTACAGATACTATTTGAGTCAAACGGGGAAAGGCATTGAGGATATTGGTCCGTTGGTACATTCGACTGTACCATATCAACGAGGACGTGGCCTAGGTAGTTTTTTTGGGGGACTTTTCAAGTATTTGAAACCAATATTTTCTTCGGGGGCTGATTTACTAAAAAAGCAGGTTGTAAACTCTGGTATAAGTGCTTTATCAGATATTGTATCCGGTGCAAATATTAAGGAAGTTCTGCAAGATCGCGGTAAAGAGATTGTCAAAAGTGTAAGACGCGGGGCAGTTCAAAAACTCAATGAAATGTATGGGTCGGGAAAAAGGAAAAGAAAAGTTATAAATAAGCCGTCGATCAAAAATTTAAATTATTTTACCTCGAAACGACGTAAAGTTATTAGGCGTAAGAAAGAAAAAGATATTTTTGATTAATTATGGTGGAATGTATGAAATCTGAATTGGATATATTTAAAGCACAACCTATTCAATCAAGTATTCTACGATCCGAAGAGGTTTCTTACAACCCTATAGCCTCATTAGATAAACCATCGGTAATAGAATTTGTTTCATTAGGTCATGGAGATACATATAGGGACTTATCTTCTACATATTTAAGATTGAAAATACGGATTTTGAAAAAAGATGGAGGGTTATGGAATAATGATAAAGGGGCAGACGGAAAAGAACTATCACAGCCAAGTGTAGTTAACAATCTTTTACATTCTCTAATAAAACAATGTAATATTCAATTAAACGGGAAAAATATAACACCATCAGACGGAAATTATCACTATAGAGCATATATTGAATCGCTATTAAATTATGGTAATGATGCTGCTACCACACATTTAGAGTGCTCAGGGTGGACATTAGATAAGGCGAACATAGAAAAATCTAATAATTCTGGATCGAAAGACCGTCAAAAATTGTATAATAATAGCAATGTTGTTGAGCTAATGGGTAAACTACATGTAGATATGTTTAACCAGCCTACCTTACTTATAAACAACGTGGATGTTCGAATTACACTAACACTAGAAAAACCAGAATTCTATTTTTTTTCTGACGATACCGATGAATCTCAATTGAAAATTTTAGAAGCAACATTGTTTATGAGACATGTAACTGTTAATCCGAGTGTTCTATTAGCACATAACGCAGTTTTGGAAAAAAAGAATGCTATATATAGTTATAAACGTGTGGAAGTAAAAACCTATACTCTTCCTATGAATACATCATCCATATCGCTCGACAACGTTTTCATTGGTCAATTGCCGACTACAATCATCTTTTGTATGACCGAAAATATTGGTTATTCAGGAAAAAGATCAAAAAACCCGTACAATTTTAAACATTTTGATATTTCTCAATTTTCGTTGAATGTGAATGGGGTACAGATACCTAATACAGCAATTGAAACTAGTTTCTCTGATGAATATAATTGTTATACCAGAGCCTACAACACACTTTTTCAAGGAACAGGGATATTCCATAATGATAAAGGTCATCAGATAACAAAAACAATGTTTAGCAATGGATTTTTTTTACTTGCTTTTGATTTAACCCCCGATGCATCAGGGAATGAAATGTGCCAAGGTCTACTTAATCAAGGAACTGTTAGAATTGAAGCAAAGTTATCAAAACCATTGCCGTCCACATTAACTGCAATTGTTTATGGGGAATTTGATGCAAACATTCAAATCGATAAAAATCGAAATATATTCACAAACCTATAAATAGGATGAAAAAGCGTGAGTCTAAATATTTTACATCATGTCTTCATCCTGTGCACTTGTCGATGTTACATTTTGTTGTAACGACAAAAACAGTTTGTTTGTGAAAGAAATTAGTATAGTAGGATTTAAAGAGCCTTGTAAGAAGTTCGTAAAAGAGTTTACTTACAAGTTTCCAACAAAAGAGCTAACAAATCAAAATATTGAAAATTATTCTTTTGGAACTGTGACTAACGAAAATATAACTAAAGAGTTTAAACAAATATTAGAAAGTTTTGATATAATCATTACCAACAAACTAATTAAAAAAGAGTTTTTAGTAAATTATGTAAAGGAAGCGAGCAAAGTTTATGATCTGAGTCAATTTATTTTATGAACACTTTAGAAATAACTAACATTTTAAAATGTAACCAGCGTACAAACAAAAAATTTAAGGGGGTATTCGCTCTGGATAGAATTCCAAAAGTAAAAGAAAAACCATCTCTTTTAATCGTTAACACGGATAAGGCTAAGGACCCTGGAACACACTGGTTAGCTATTTATATTCCTAAAAAGGGGTGTATAGAATACTTTGATTCTTTTGGGCAGAAACCAACTAAACCTGAAATTTTAAGATATTTGAAGAATCATTGTTTAATTTTTAATGATAAACAGTTGCAAAGTAATTTTACAGATGTATGCGGGCAATATTGTTGTGTTTACGTTTGGTTTAGATGTTTTGGTTTAAGTATGAAAAGTTTTTTGAACCAATTCAGTAAAGTAAATCATATTGAAAATGACAGGTTGATTTTAAAACTATTTCATAAAATATTTGGAAAATACAACTTTTTACAGTCTTGTAACCCGAGAGTTAGAGGAAAGTTAAAAAGAAATGGAAATTCGACATGAAAACACGATGTCTTTATTATTAAACTATACATACTTTCTTAATAAAAACCAGACCTTTAGAATTTCTGTTGGTTTTACGGGGGAATCATTTGAAGCCACAACCATATTCCATCGTAATGGAAAAGAAGTAATTGTTCTGAAATATCGTGATTGGTGTGAATTTTACCATCTATACAAAAAGCTGCTGTGCAGTCGAACAATAAAAAATACCAAATTATGTTTACAAGCAGGAATTCAAGCTATTCGTAGTCAAACTCTTAGTGTCAACAGAGAAGAGGCCGATATATTTAACAACCTTGTTGATTTTCTTCAAGCTGTAATGATTCACTATAAAAATTCCGAACAAAATGTAAGAGCGTATGTTGAAAAATACATAAAAACCTGTGAAGAAAAACAAGTGGAAAAGTTGCATGAAGAAATTAACATCCCAAAGCAACGGATCAATGTGCAGTGTAATTTTTCTAGATTATTTTTCGAGATACCTGTAATATTAAACAATAAACTACGCAAAATTGTACGAAAATAAAAACAATTGCCTTTTATTTATTTTATTTTTATTTTTATTTTTATCTATCTATAATGTTACTAAAAAACCATTCGAAATATCCTTCTTGCTCGACTTCGATATTTTGTTCTTCGTTAACCTGCAGATCATCTGTTTGAGAGTCAAACCAGTTTTGACCGTCCTGCCATTCCTCTTCTTCCTCCTCTTCAAGTAATTGCGGTGGTGATGGTGGTGGTATAAATTCTTGAAAAGACGAGGTCACCTCGTCAACATCAACATCATAATCATTCGTGGTTGAACTAATTTGGTTTTCTTGTGTAATTTTATTTAAAAAATAATTTTCATTACTTTCGTTGGTAAACGGAAACAAAGTCGAATCAGCTTCCATATTAAAAGTTGATTTCTGTAGGGAGACTGAGGATTTCTACAACAACTTACAACTTTTCAGAATCAGTTGCCTCTATATATAGAAAGAGAAACTAAATATTGTGTATATTGTGTATTGGATGTCACGAGCACAAATTGTTTCAGAGCTACACAGGCCACTTAGAAAAAATTTTCGTAGGAGAAAGTTCATTCAAAAGGGTTTGAATGATACTTGGCAAATTGATTTAGTCGAAATGATTCCTTATGCCAAATTTAATAAAGGTTTCAAATATTTATTGACGGTGATTGATACTTTTTCCAAATACGCTTATGCTGAACCTGTCAAACGTAAAACTGCTGAAGATGTTTTACGAGCACTTGAAAATATTATCAAGCAAGCAAAGGATTCCCCAAAAAATATTCATTCAGACCAAGGCAAAGAGTTTTTCAACAGACAGTTTAAACAATATATGTTGAAAAATAAAATTAATCATTATCATACATTCTCAGAGCTTAAGGCATCTATCGTGGAACGTTTTAATCGAACTTTGAAAAGCATGATGTGGAAAAATTTCAGTTTACAGGGGAATTACAAATGGATCTCAATTTTACAATCATTGTTAAAAAACTATAATTCAACACCGCATAGAACAATCAAATTACCCCCAGAAAATGTTTCAAAGAAAAATGAAAAATCAATACTTAGAACTCTATACATGCATCCAAAAATTTTTCAAAAAGCTAAATTTAAGATAGGAGATAATGTAAGAGTCAGTAAAAATAAAGGAAACTTTGAAAAAGGCTATCAACCAAACTGGTCAACAGAAATTTTTAAAGTGGTTAAAGTTAAAAATACATATCCGATTACGTATAACTTAGCCGATTATACCAGCACTCCAATTTCCGGTGGATTTTATGAAACAGAACTAACACCTGTAAAATTTTCTGATACCTATCTTGTCGAGCAGGTTTTAAAAAGAAAGGGGAATAAAGTTTATGTCAAATGGTTAGGATTTGATAAATCGCACAATTCCTGGGTAGATAAAAACAATATAATTTAGAACTTCTGAAAACATTTTGCTAAATTAAGTATTAATAAATTTGTATAAAATAATTCCTCGTTTTTTACTGGAAATAAATAAGTTTTCGTTTACTTGAAATTATTAAAGAAAAACTCACTAAAACTTTTGTTTTACGTCGGGAAAAATATGAAAAAAACCCGACCTTTATTTTATGTTTACATAAGCTACAAAATTGCTTAAAACTAAAAAACTGAATATTTGTTACTCCGACTAAAATTGACTTCTGTTTTACCTTTATGTTGTGTAATAATCGTAGTTTACACAAATTTAGACCTTTTGTATCCAAACGGTACGGAACTATGGTCTTTCAGAAATCGACGTTTTTCTGATTTCGGTTGGTATCTTTTTGTTTCAGTTACTGTATGAACCTCATGATCTTTAGTTCTTTTAATATTTTGTGAAACCACAGCGATATTTTCCCAATCTTGCGGATGAAGAACAGCATGTTTAATCGTTTCAAAATTTATTAGTTTGGATGTTGTATGGTTTAAATTTATGCCTTTAACTTTACAAACAAGCTTTTCTGAGTTATCTTTAGTCGAAAAAACTTTAAACGCGTAATTTTTTGGTCCACCACTAACAAATTCAGATATATAGCTGCCGAGGCCGTAACATTCTAGTTCATCGGTCATATCACCAATACGTTCTCCTAGAGGTGGGTCATATTCTCCTTCTTGACTTATATAAATGATTGAGTCCGTATCGTAATACAAAACTCTGTGACCGATCTTTTCTAGATAGCTGTAAAGATGAAGTCGAGCCTGTGCTGTTGTGTAAGCAGCTATACACACATTGATTGTTGATAGAGAATTTACCGCTTCTTCTTTATACTGCCAGCTCACAATTATAACTTCCTCGTTAATAGGTAGTATTTGACAAACTTCTATTGAAGGATTTGTTAGTAAGTCATTCAAAACAAACGGTTGGTTAACAATAGTTGTTTGTTGTTGGTTTTCTCGCTGACCAAATTTTCCCCAAAAAGAATTTAAAATTAATTTTGCAAAAGACCTTAATCCAGGATTATTATTGATATTTTTAAATTCCAATTGAACTTCTTCTGAACTTAAAAAGGAATCAATATACTTTTGTTTTTCCAATTCTGTTTGATATTTAGACGGAAAACCTGAAGATTCCTGTTTAATTTTTATAAACTTATTCATCATTTCCGTGAAGAGTCCTTGTTCTTTCCTTTCCTTGTTATATTGCGTAATCTCGTATTCCCAGATTTCGTAAATGTGTAAAATTTTGTAGTTTTTTTTGAGAGCCTGTAAGACTTCGTCAATCACCCATGTTCCAGTTAATGCCCTTTCATCGTTAGAATGTAAACAAAATGCACTTTGATTTTTTTGATCTCCGCAGCTTTGGCAGAGTGAGAACATCAATTTGTTATTTTGTTTTTGCGGTAAAACTGGATGAAATAGGTTTTCTGGTGGTAATATTTTACATTTAATCAACCCATTCGTTTTTTGTAAATCAATTCCAGAACACACAGAATTTCCAACATGTACTTTAGGGTGTTTAACAGGAAATTTGCCATATTTACAGACCCCCGGGTACATCGAGCAGACGTCTATGTATTTAATTTTCTCCCCGTTTTTACACTTATAATGAGTGTAGACATTGCCTGTTCTTCCACCATAGAATGCATCCCGAGGGTTTAGTGGTGCAGTAAAAATTATTGGGTGGTTTTTTAAGTAAAACATATTTTTGTTTGTTTTCATTTGTTCGCGAAATGCGCATTCCCACATTTCGATTACTTTATATCCAAGGGATTTTAAGTACTCATTTTTGGCCAGCGTTCTTTCATACCTTTGATTTAAAGTATCGTTAGAATCATTATACAAGGATACATCTCTTTTATGGATTAGGCACTTCGGATGACCATGGTAAAAACAACCTAGAAGGTTAATAAAAATTAATAATGTGTTATAGCGAGTTTTTAATTTTAATTTTGTTTTATTACCTTGAAACTCAAAAACTTCCTTAGTGCTGTCACAAAATGCATCAACTTTGACACCGCCAATCACTTTTTCTCTCCCGCTAGCAGCATATTGAAATTTAATTTTTCGGGTGTCCTGCTCCCATACAAGCCACTGTAGAGCAATTTCGGATTGATTGTCGACTAGTCTGTAACCATGTCGTGGAATTATACCTATCGTGTTCAAACACAGAAAGTTTCGTCTGAACACGAGGTTACAGGCTGAGGCTATTGTTGCTGCTTCTAAAAACGGTTCAATGTTGCATTCTTGTAAAAATATTCTTCTGAAGCTTAAACAAGCTTCAGTCAAAATCTTTACATCGTTGCTACAGTATTCAACTATTTCTTTTCGCATGTTGAATTCGCAATTTTTATTTTCGGTGTACCATTGATGAAACTCATTTCTCTCATCTTCTTTCATTGAATCGGGGGAGAAATATTTCATAGGCGGTAAAGAACCTATATAATTTTCATTTTCCAGTTTATTAAATAAATGCGGAAAAAACCCCTTTTTTAATTTTGTAGATAAGTTAAAGGCTTTTGGCAATTTTGCTAGGGCCATCGGGAAAAAATTAAGTGAATCGATAAATTTGACATTGTTGATCATCATCAAAATAATTTTCGTTCCTCTCATTATTAGTTTGGGTTCCACATTCGTTTTATTTAAAACATAGTTTAAAATAAACTGATGATCAAACGCTTGTCCGTTATGAGCAACGACAATTATTTCTCGGAATTCTGCGCTTAATTTCAAAATGTGATTCATCATTTTTTCGATTATATAATTTTCTTCAAAAATTATTTGTCTAAATTTACACTTTTGACAAAAAACTAGAGATTCATCGTCAATACAGATGTCACATCTTTGCTGTAAAACACACAAATTAGGGATATGCTGTCTTAGTTGTGTATCAATATTTTTTTCCTGTCTTGTCTCTAAATCGTAGAATACATAAATGCAGTTTTCAAAATTTTTCTGTTTTTTATCTTGCTGAATGAAGCAAAGATGATCCGAAGGTACATGTTGATGACAAATTTTACAAAAATATTCATTACAAAAATGCTGTCTTTCTGTTTTGTAAACGTGCAAACAATTTAAACATTTTTTTATTATATCACAAATACTTTTTGAGTTAGATGATGAGGCTCGGTGAAAATCAAAACATTTTTCCCCTCTAAATGTTCTATTACAGATATTACATTTAACATTTATACTATTCTTTGGACATGGTGTTGAATTACAGCAACATGGGCAAGTTTTTAAACATTTGTGTTCATGTTTGTGCCAAAATGGAACGTGACAACTTCCGCAATAATATTCTGTACAAAAAGCAGCAGTGAGTGATCCAATCACATTAAAATGATTTTCATGGTATAACAAATTTAGGTTTTTTACATCTTTTGTGGTATTTCCCTCAAATATCACAATTCGACCCCTAGTGTTATATTGATAGACAACAATTTTGTAATTTGTCAAATAATTTTGAAATTTTTTTAATTCATGTATTCCACACCCCTGATGTGGAATAATTACACCTGCTTTTTGGATTAACTCTTTAGCTTTAATCGCTTGAATTTTTCCGACATCTTTTAAAATATGTCTATAATTGACCTCTTTATCAATTTTTGCAATGCAGACAACTAGGGCACGGGGTAAACATAAGTTATCTTTATTTTTTATTGTTATTATACCACGGCGTTGTTTGCATTCTTCAGCAAAATTGTAAAATTGTTTTTTCCTACCTTTACCATAAGGTAAATTGATATATGTTGCGGTCAAACAAAATTTGTCTGTACTTAACCCTGTAAAGTAAAAGTGAAAAAAGTAAAAAAATGTTCAGCATTTTCATTTAAAAGTACTCACCCTCGGAATTGCTTTGAAAAACCTTTGAAATCACATCCCAAATATGCTGAAACGTCAGTCCACCTGCTGTTTGAAAGTTTATCCATGCAGGGCCACGATGCTCGAAGCTTTCACCACAAAATGTCATTCCAATTTTGTCTCTTGGGCTAACTTCTTTTGTAATATATTTGACAATATCGTGGAGTGCCCCTTTAATCCAAGTAATTGGATCAATATAGCTTGGTACAGGTTTTATCGAAAATTTAATTTCGCGTCTGCGCAAGTTAAACTTCTGCATATTTTTCCCCGTTTCGGAATCGATTAAAAATCGCTCTTCTTCCACTTCTTCCCCAGAAGTTATAAACCTTTTCATTAGAAGTTTTTTTGCCATGTTTTAATGTTGAATCACAAAACTAATACAATATAAATTTTCTAACAGGGTAGGCTTTTATACTTAGTTTGACATCGTTGTTTTTGTAAAACTTCAATACTCTAAATCAGAGGTAAAGCAAATTTCCATCAAGGTAATTTTAAACTTTCAAATAAATTATCATGAAAAAACAAAATTAAGAATAATTTTCAATTTGTTTTGATAGATAAAGAAAAATAAAGAAATAATTCATATTAAATGTTTCAATGTTTCTTTTGTTTATTTTTTCCTTTTTACGTATTGATTAATTTATAAGATAAATTTTATCATTTGAAAAATTAAGTAAACAGTAAATGGAGAAACAACAAACTCAACAATTATCTTTTAATTTATATGAATTTTCAAAATGAATTTTCAATATGTTTTGAAGAATAAGAATAAGAAAATAATATATATAAAGCAATAAATTTCAAGTTTTCTTTTGTTTATTTTTTCTGTCGCGTTTTAGATAAAGAATAATAAAATAATATATATAAAGCAATAAATTTCAAGTTTTCTTTTTTTTATTTTTTCTGTCGCGTTTTAGATAAAGAAAAATAAAGAAATAGTTCTTATTAAATGTTTCAATGTTTCTTGTGAATAATTTTCTTTTGTTTATTTTTCCTTTTTTGCGTCTTGATTAATTTATAAGATAAATTTTATCATTTGAAAAATTAAGTGAACAATAAATATCTGAATTTTCTAAATGAATTTTCAATATGTTTTGAAGATAAATAAAAGAAGAATAAAGTAATAATATATATAAAGCCATAAATTTCAAGTGTTCTTTGATTTATTTTTTCTGTCGCGTTTTAGATAAAGAATAATAAAGAAATAATTCGTATTAAATGTTTCAAACTCTTGTTCCCCCACTAACTTTTAAGCATCGTAAATTGGTATAAATATCAAGCAGTTGTAATCAACAATTGTAGTCTAACATAGTAATTTGCTAAACATGGAAAGTTCAACAGACAGTTTTTTAAACGAATACCTGGTAACTTCCGATTGTCAAGCGGCTCCACCTATCAAAAGAAAGCGCTTACACCATCAAATACAACAACAACAACAGCAGCAACAACAGCAACAAATACTACAACAACAACAACATCAACTGGCTAGAAAACAAATTTTTCTGGCAAAATGTTCAAGCGCAGCAAAGGAGAAATCAAAACCATTTATGAAGCTAGCAGAATTGCAGGAAAACCACGCATACAAATTATGCACAATTCGAAAAATCGACACTAAATTTGGGAAAAAGTGGATTTTCGAAACCGAAGATGTATTATTATTCGCACCAAATAAATTCAATGAATTATTTAACGAGGAAGATTATACAGCATTAGTTATGGAGGAAAATTTCTACCTCATAAAAACCCCTCAAAACGGTTTAACACTCTTAGAAGGTGAAAATAAAAACATTAATTAAATTTTATTTAAGTTTTAATTTTAAGACAAAAAATAAAACAAGCAATAAAATTTTAGTTTTAGAGCAAAAAATGTAAAAAGAAAAATGAATAAAAACACGTGACAAATTGTTTTATCTGTCATTTGTACCATTATTTTATTGTTTTAATTTTAAATTTGAACTCACATTTGAACTAACCTAGTCTATCTGACATGCTTCCTAGGCCTTTAGCAACAACAATAAACCCACAATAACAACAAACAACAATAAACCACTAACCTACACTTTAAATCGAGAAATTACCAATACAGATAACCAGAACTAGGTCAAATACTAACCTAGTTTACCTGACGACCTTCCAAGGCCTTTAGCAACCGGCTTGGGACACGCACAACAACAACAAACCACAATAAACCAATAACCTACATTCTAATTCCAATACAGGAAACTAAAACTAGGTCAAATATTAACCTAGTCTACTCTATAAGGTCGTAGCCTTTCATGGCAATTATAAAAACAGGTTTTGGTTCCCCAGGACCAACTCTCGGGAGTTCTACTCATGTATGAAATGGTTCAATGGGATTGAAAGTCGCCAGCATCTTATCCCAATCAACGAGGCATCGATGTCGGAATGTATTGAACAAGCAGAAACATTGTTAATTCGATATGCACAATGGACCGTCTACAAGTCCGATGTGATCGTTCTACAAAACAATAACCAATGTAATGATAAATCCAGTCCTTTGTATAAACTGTCACCATGGTTAGACGATAAAAAGGTATTGAGATTACGAAGTCGAATTGAATTTGCTGCTTTCCTGACAGATGATCAACGCTATCCAGTTTTATTGCCAGCGAAGCATCATGTCACTATGCTCATCATTCGAGATTTTCACGTCAAATTCAACCATTTGATGCATGAAACAGTAATAAATGAAGTCAGACAAAAGTATTACATTCCTAATTTACGTTCAGCTTTGAAAATGGTTATCAAGAATTGCAACCACTGCAAGTTTCGTCGTGCACAACCTCGTTCTCCGCAAATGAGCCCTCTTCCTGATTGCAGACTAGGGATGGAAAGATTTATAGAAAAGTCGATTCTCGATTCCTACTTCGATTTTATACATTTCGATTCTCAGAATCGATTCTCCGGCTGCAAAAGTCGATTCTTTCGATTTTAATCGATTCCTATGTTAAGAAAACTAGCTTTAACTGAAAAAAATTTAAATTTGTATTTCATTGATATACATTTATTCAAAATAAATTTTAGACAATCAACTTATGAAAACCACTTATTTTCTGTAACATGATCTTAAGAAAAGTAGTATATTTAAATGATTAGGCGTTAAACGACTTCAAATCTGATTTGCAATCAGACCATAGTATGAAAATAAACGCTCACATGGTTGACGTGGCATATTTCTGATAAATTTGGGTTTTCATTTTTGAGTGTTTTCCATGTGATAATTGGATCCGGATTACTTTTGCTGTCAACTGTTGGCCGATTAATGAATTGTTTTAATTCAATCGGCAACCCGCCTACTTCATCACTGTCACTATTTTGATGGTTTTGTATCAAAGAGTCGTCTAAAAAATCCCAAATACCATTACCTTGTGAAGAGCGTTGATGATATGCAGTGTATTCACTTTCATGATCAAACGCAACACTTTTTGTTAGTTGAATTTTTTTTTTTAAGCAATCACATTTGTGGATAAAGTTTGAACAAATTAATTGAAAAACCATGACGAAGAAATGTTTTTCTAATGTTTTCTAATGTCAAAAAAATCGAATACTAAGAATCGATTCTTGATCGACTTTGAAAGTTAAAAATCGATTCTTTATAATCGATTATTTTAGCAGAAAAGTCGATTCTCGAGTAGAATCGGAATCGACTTTTCCATCCCTATTGCAGACTAGCAGTTCACTGTAGAGCATTTACGTTTGTCGGCATAGATTACTTCGGGCCACTAGAAATCATTCATGGTAGAAAAATCGAAAAACGTTACGGAGTAATCTTTACATGCCTTACTGTGAGAGCAATTCACCTCGAGCTAGCGGATGATTTAACAACAAGTACCTGTATTCTCATGATACGCAATTTTATAAATCGACGAGGGGTACCACATAAAATCATTTCCGATAACGGAACCAACCTACGTGGGGCAAATACTGCACTCCTAAATGCCATATCGAACATTGAACAAAAAGATGTTGTAGCTTACTTCCAAAAAATCGAGTGGACAACTATCCCACCAGCAGCACCCCACATGGGTGGGTGCTGGGAAAGGCTGATTAGAAGTGTGAAGTCAATAATAATGGAAATTTTGCCTCACAGAAGACCCACCGAGCAGATATTAAGGAGTGCACTAATTGAAATCGAAGGGGTAATCAATTCACGACCTCTTACCAACATTCCTGTGGACCCAGATACTCCGGAAGCACTTACTCCGAACCACTTTTTGCTCGGTTCGAGCGGAGGCATAAAACCAGCAGGCGAGAAGAACCAGAGCAACTTAGAAACGATTGGAAGGTTGCCCAACTTATGGCCGACAGGTTCTGGAGAAGATGGGTCCTAGAATACTTGCCAACACTGAGTCGACGGACAAAATGGTTTGCAGAAGTGCCAAATATAAAAGCCGGTGATATTGTTATTCTGGTCGATGAAAATAGTCCACGCAATCATTGGACTAAAGCCATTGTTAAGGAGGTACAACTTGGTCGAGATGGCAGGGTGCGAAGTGCGACTATTCAGACCACGAAGGGATCGCTACTGCGAAGACCAGTCTCAAAATTGGCCAAACTGGACGTGGTTTCTAAAGAAGATGGTAAGGCATATTCCCACATGAAATACGCTTACGGAGGAGGGGATGTTGCGGCGACCATGGCCTGAAGACCGCCCTGAAGACCGTCAAGCAGATATAAATAAAAACATTTAGAAAATTTTGACAATTATCGCTACTATCTTCATAAGTATAAATACGTGAAATTTCTTAAAACTTATGGCATTTTCTAAGTACAATTAAATCATTATATTCAAATAATAAAGTAGTGCTAAGGATATAATAAAAATTAAATTGGTCTAAGGATCTTTCCTTAAGTTTCTTAACTAAAGTAATATAACCATTGGACCTTTACTACTATGTTTCTGTTCAGTATACTATTAAATCTATACAGATCACAAACACATCTTATTATAGTTAAGCAAAGGAGGTCACTCCCTCCATACAGATTATCTCCACACGGACCCTGAATTTGAGAATCTCTTACTATTTCCTAAATTTATCTTGACATTCCAAAAGTAATAATTAAATTAAAATTAATATACATATTTATAATAAATACCTTAAGTTATTTTTGTTGATTGATGTCATCAATATTCTGTTGTTTTAAGTTATTTGTTTGATTTTCCAATATCATTTCTTCATTATGTTCTGTCAAATTTGTCTGCGGTGGATTTATTAAACGAATTCCTGATTGATTATTATTGCCACTATATACAATATTTCCATATTCTATATTTGGATCAATTAAATTGTATAATTCTCCATATTTCCATTGATAATTTTTTATAAATTAATCGAATAAACAAATTTATTACTTGATATTAATAAAATGGCGTTTTGAAGTCACAAAAACACAGCATAATCAAGTAAAAATATAAAGACGCGCTATTCTTCTTGTATCTCAGCAAAAAAAATTCTTTGATACTTTAATAACCATTCATTTATTAAATTGTGGCAAATTTATGTAAATATTATTATTAAAATCTATTTAATTTTAAATCACAATTTATTATATCACAACATCACTCATGGATATATATTTTTTTTTTATATAGACTCTTTTTTTCTGTTTTATTTAATGTTTAATACAAATAAAAATTGAACGTTTTCTTTTTTTAAAAGCAGAAAATGGAATGAAATAATTTTCAAATTGCAAAATGTGATTTTGCTTTTGCCATCTTATGATGTCAAAACAAAATCGGGTAATCTTTTTTAAAATTCAGCAATGATTAACAACGACATCTGTTCATTAGTATTGGAAATAAAAATTTAGTACGTTCGTTGGCTTTTTATAATATATTCAAAATCAATTAGCAGTTAAGTTGGGAAAATTTTAAAAGTACTATTAATGTAAAAATAAACGGAAATTAATGTAATACATTTCTATTGAATTGAAAACAAGGAGGAATTTGATTTTATTATTGTTCTGCGATTATTGCGATCGTTACACCATGAATTCAAGGTAGAAACCAAGATTTCTACTCTTGAAATCACAAAAACGTCGCCATCCCCTCCATGACAGAAAACCACCGAACTACTTCCACCTATTAAACTGTATCTGGGATCGAGATACCCACAGTCACCGGCGTCAAGACCGATGACCGGTTCCAACACTCATGAAGTCCTTAAGAACTTCACTGAGTATTGAGACCGACCATCCATCCGAACGCCAGCACCATGGACACCCCGATACAACCAGTAAGTATGACCTGAAGATGTGAACCCCAGAGACGACAATCAGCCAGAGGAACAACCCTACCTAACGAAAAGACATCATTCCCTGATGTCTTTCGCGTGATGGACTCCAAGATTCTTACCGCTCATATCTGTGCACTCGTAGAGTACATTTCCGATCTTAGTCTTAATCATTGCAGGTAAGAACTTTGGAGCCAATTTTGCCGAGAATTTTTTGGTAGCGTCACTCAAATGATGTTGCCGTACAAACACACGTTGTTGTGGTTGAAAAGTCCGTAGTTTAGATCGCAGGTTATACTGATGTTGCGATTTTTTGAAAGCTGCTTTTAAATTTTGTTGAACCCGGTTCCTAAGCCGAGTCAAATGATCAGTGCGTTCCATTTCCTCACCAGCATCTTCACCAAGCTTGTGTAGTGATCTCAACAAATGGTAAGTATTTCCATCCGAGATTGGATGTTGACCAAACAATAAATAGTACGGTGAGTACTTGGTAGCAGAATGTACTGCAGCCCGCAGTGCATATGCGATTTCACCAATTTGTGAATCCCACTTGGTGTGTTGACCTTTTATGAACGCTCGAATTGCTGCTAGAACTGACCTGTTGACCCGCTCTGACGCGTTGCTTTGAGGACTATAGACACCGGTCCTAATGTGTTTAATGCCGAAATCTGACAAAAGACTTTGAAAGTTCCTACTAGTGAACTGTTTGCCATTGTCACTGTGCAGAAACTCTGGTACCCCATATGTAAGAAACACTTCATTCCTTAGAAAAGCATTCACCTTCGGTGAAGTTGCGTTTCTAAGTGGTTTCAGTAGTACAAACTTCGTAGCATGATCCAGAACTATCAGTAATACCGTATTCCCAAGTGTAGAACGAGGGTACGGTCCCAAAAAATCTATATAGACTCTCTGCCATGGACGTGCTGTTTCGAATTGATATTGCATCGGAGGACGCAATATCTGATTCGTGGCTTTTGTTTGTTTACATGTGTCGCAGGACACAACATAGTTGTGTACCTGTGACGCCATGCCCGGCCAATAATAAAGACGTCGAAGTAATTCTAAAGTCTTTTTAACACCTCCATGAGCAGCAGTACTATCATCATGATGTTTCTGAATCATGTTTGAAGTCATCGGTTTTGGTACCCAGAGTTTCCACACAGGAACATCGTTGGGTATTGCATCAGATCTTGGCTCAATACGTATGTATAGCTTATCATCCACGACTTTAACAGATGGAAAGTCCTTGGGTGATGATTGAACTTTAGCTATCATATCCGTATATTCTTTGTGCCGATAACCTTCATTGTCGATTTTAATTTCACTGATGTGATGTACTAATGCTTCCGTCAATTCCTCGTGTGTATCGTCATAAAGACGAGATAGAGCATCAGGGACTATATTTTGGGTACCTTTTTGATGGACAATTGTAAAATCCATATGTTGGAGTTTTAGGCTCCACCTAGCCAGACGACCACTCAAGTCTTTCTGTGACATAAGCCACTTCAGACTTGAGTGATCAGTCACAATTGTAAATCGGTGACCTTCAACATAGCCCCTGAATTTCTTCACACTCAGAATTGCCGCAAGACATTCAAGCTCAGAAACCGAATAGTTTCGTTGAGCTTTATTAAGTTTTTTCGACATGAAGGCTATCGGACACTCTTGTCCGTCAGTATCAACCTGATACAACACACTACCTATCCCTGTCAGACTCGCATCGCATCTAATAAAGAACTCTTTATTATAGTCAGGGTTCACTAATACCGGTGCTGTAGTCAGCAATCGTTTTAAATTTTCGAAAGCAGCTTGCGCTTCTAATGTCCATTTCAATTTCCCCGAACTCTTCTTTAATAAATCCGTAATTGGTGATACCACGCTTGCATAACTTGGTATGAAACGTTGGTACCAACCAGCCATTCCTAAAAGACGTCGTATCTGTTTTACTGTAGATGGAGCTGGATACTCTGCTACAGCTCTTACCTTGTCAGGGTCTGTTCGAAGACCATCTTCACCAACCAAAAATCCCAAGTATTTCACCTCTCTCAGAACAAATTTACTTTTCTTGAGGTTTATTGTTAACCCAGCCGCTCTTAACAATGAAGAGACTTTGGACAGCAATTCCATATGTTCCTGGAACGTGGAAGAGACTACCAATAGATCATCCAAATAAACAAAGACATTTTCGTGATATTGATGTGGTATCACTTTGTGCATTAGCCGACACATTGTCTGGGGAGCATTGCACAATCCAAAGGGCATAACCCGGAATTGATACAATGGACGACCAGGCACTGTGAAGGCTGTCTTGTCTCTAGATGCTTCTGCCAGAGGAATCTGCCAGAAAGCATCTTTGAGATCAATACTTGAAATGTACTTTGTGCTATTTAGACGACCTAGTAAGCCATCAATCAAGGGAAGTGGGTAAGCGTCCTTTTTAGTTAGTGAATTGACACGACGGCTATCAATACATAATCTGTTTTTACCAGATTCTTTTTGTACCAAAACCACTGGCGAGCACCAAGAACTGTTACTCTCTTCGATCACGCCCATTTGAAGCATTCGGTCGAGTTCGGCATAAACCTTTAGTTGAACAGCCGGCGATGTGGGATAGTGCCTCTGTTTAACAGGTGCACTATCACCAACATCGATGACATGTTCAACCAAAGAAGTCTTTCCGAGCCCAGACACTTCAAATGACGGGAAAGAATCCTTGATCATATCCAGTTCATGTTGCTGATCAGTGGTGAGGTTATGTGTATTAAAAGTTTGTAGCTCTGTGCGAGTCAGTTCACTAACAAATGAAGGAACAATACCAAATTTCTCCCAGAAATCTATGCCCAGGTAGAGCTCTTCTCGTAATCCAGGGACTATATGGAACCGCATTGGTTTAGTGGAGCCATTCACAGTTATTGGAATTTCGATGTAACCCAAAATTTTATTTGCAGTACCATCTGCCGTACGAATACACGAAGTGTACTTACGGTAGGTTGTACCTGATGATTCCAATAATTCCAAGGAATTTCTTCCAAGTATAGTGATTGACGCTCCACTATCCAATAGACCTGAAATATGTTTGTCCAAAATCTTTATTGCTAGTCGCGGCCGAGGATCCTTTGTTTCTGAAAGGATAGATGATATACAAGCTTTGCGAAATAATTTCCTCATCCTCCAATATCTGATGTTACGTTCCAGACGTCTAAAATACGTGCAATGTAATGATGGGAAATTAAATGTGCTAGATGATTTTATTCTGGTTTCTTCGGTGGTAGATCGTCTTGTGTTCCTACATCTCTCGTCGCTTTCTTCGGGCTCATTGGCTGTTGAACCGAGGGTACCATCCCCGAAGCATGTACTCTCGGACGGAAGTTTACCGACGGGTGACAATAAGAACAATTTGCATAAATTACGTCAGGTTTGTTGCACTTCCAGCAATACAGTTTTATTCTGTTTTTAGAACAATCAGGAGCTCGATGTCCATTTACCCCGCATCTAAAACAGACAATTGGTTGTCTGGACATTGATGGACCAGGTTGATTAGTATTACCAGATGATATCGCAGGTCGTTGCAGAATTCTTCTAGGTTGTGTATCCACAGCTTCAATATATCCATCTTGTTCTGGATCTATTTCTGATTCATAGTCGTCCATTTGCTGTAGTTCGCTAATCCTTAAGTTTGACATTCTGGTTGGGACTGGTGTAGACCACAAACGTTCGAACTTCTGACACAATGTCCGAAGCTCGTCCATAGTTGTGATTGTTGCTGCAAGTGTAGCGTTTTTCAGTTCTACACTCAGTCCTTCCCTAGCGATTTCTAATAATTCAGCTGCAGCAAATGGTCGAACTAATCTCCGATTTAACGAACCCACTTCAACTAAATACTCATAAACGCTCTCTTTGACTTTCTGTTTACGGTTCAAAAGAACACGTAATACCGCTTTATCATCGGTGAGCGTACCGAAGGTGCGTAGGAGTCCTTCCCTAAGCACTGAGTAGGTCACTTCCTCATATTCATGAGTCAAATTCAAATAATATCTATCGGCAGCTGCCTTGAGGTACCGTGGAACGATCGACCTCAGGTCGTCCCAGGACACACGGTCCCTCCTTGCAGCCGCCTCCACTCGATGGATAAACTCATGAACATCAGGAGAGTGACCATCCCCTGTGAAGTTCGGAACCCAATTTGAGTCATAACGACTCAAATTGTTCCTACGTACCTCTCGGTATGCTCCCGGTGACAATGCTGGAGCCGCGACACGAGATACCTGAGGAAGTGGGTTGTATGGTGGTGGTGCTGTTAATGGAGCTTGTGGATAATTTGTTTGAAATTGTTGCAACTGCTCCTGTGGTATCGGTTGATAATTCAGAGGCTGCTGTACCAATGCCGGATTGATGTATATTTGTTCAGCTTGGAACGATGAACCCAGTTGTGGTAATGCGAAGTCCTCCGCTCTTAAACCTGATTGTTGAAAACACGATGGTGGTAATTGTTCTGCCCGTCTTTGTTGTTGTTGATAGCCACGATTTAAACTGTGTATCGTATTAGTTATTGGCTGTACTGGTATTGGAGTGGATCTCTCCTCTGGCTGAAACGCAGGCGATTCGGATGGTACAGATGATCCTCCTGGTTTACTCTGCATAACTGGACGTGTCGACAACGATCTTATTATATCCCAAGCGCGTGACAATTGGGAGATAGCGTAGGTGCGGGCTTCTTGCAAATCATCGCGAGAACCCAACCTATTCATCCTCCCTGTATAGTGCAACACACGATTAGCCAGCCCATCTAAGAATGGCTGATTAATCGGTGGCTGAAGTCTACGTATCTGATTCACAATTAGTTGTGCTGCCTGCACCACCATTTGAGACTCAGCTACCAAATCTCTCGCGTGAGATACAGTTAATGGAACTGAACCTTGTACCGCGTGGTTTCGAAGTTCCTCTGCCCAGTTGACCCCTCTGAAATCCACACCTCGAACCAGACATTCAATTTGCAGTTCGCTGGGTTCCAATCCATAAAATGGATGGTCAATGTCTATTTGACTTGACATTTTGATGGTAAAATTTATAGAATCCAGAATTCACAATAACAAATAACAATAATAAAACCAATCTCAACAAAAAAAAATGTAGCTAGTATGCTGTAAAAGTGTAAACAATAAAAAAGCGTAAAACGAAAAAAAAACCAACGAACGCCCCAAAAAAACAGAAAATTTTTGTAATAAAAAACAAACTCGTAAAGGAACCAAAGGAAAGACCGTCGTAGCTAATCCTTGCTGAATCTGTACAAAAATTCCTAAGATATTGTATATGTAAAAATATAATTTATTTATTTTAATTTCAGATATGCTGAAATTTCAGAATTAATTATATACCTAAAATTAGTTATTGACGATAGCACCCCTAAGAATATTTATTTATTTTTAAAAGAAAATTGAAAAATAAAAATATTTAGAAGAATGCTTATTTATTGGATGCACCGTCCTAACTTGAAATATTTATTTATTTTTTTAAAAAAACAAAGAATATTTATTTATATCTTGACGTAAAGCTTAATTAAGAAAATTTATTTATTTAGTTACCTAAAATTAACTTAAATTTTAAAAAAAATTATTTATTTAATAAAAATTTTATTTAGTTAATTGAAAAATTTGTTTGATTTATTTTATTTTTATTTAATAATATAAGAGATTCCCAAAATCAAGATTCGTCTGGAGACAATTTAAAAAGTAAGTATGGCTACAATATCCATATTGTTTAAATTTGAAATATCGCGTTCGCGAGCCCACTCCAACAATGCATGTGAGAACTGACTAGAAAAGCCCCTAACGACCAGATTCCACAGAACAGATTCTCCCCAACCTAATAAAACAATCACAACTGTCACGATTAGACACTAGGTCCATTTCTACTGACCCAGTTGTGCTTGTTTAACCTACAAATAAATTACAACTAAACCTAATGCGAAAGTTGAAGAACGCTCCCGAGCACCAGACTTCAAAACCCAAACTCTATGAAAAAATTGATCTATTGAAAAGCTAAATGAAAAAAATGGTAAGTTTTTGAATTTGTATGAGGTGAAGCCTCTGATCCTGAAAGCAAAGTACAATTGGTTCTTCTCTTCATTACACCGAAGAAGCCTCTGAGCAAAGAATGGTACTACTGGTTTGCACCTAAGTACAAACACAGCAACACCACTCCTCGTCCCTGAGAACTTCCTCGCCGAATGAAGAGAAGAAACCAATGTTCTTCGATCGCATAACCCCGATGGCCATAGGCGATCTAAGAACGACATCAATGTTAAGGGGATAAGCCCCATGGATGGCTTGTTAGGCCTACCGCTGAGAGAAGTGAATCAATAAACCTAAATACTATATAACTTATCCATAATCTAAATAATTTCTTATTTAAAAATGCTAAATCGAAACATGAAATACATAATATGTGTTAATAAAGTTTTACATGAAATTAATTAAATTTAATCTTCAGACTAAATAATAAATTGGTAATTTAAAAAAAAAATTACGATTATTTTAAATTCAAAACTAAGCTTACTAATTTTTTGGTTATTACCTCTAATATATTTGTTCAGGTCAAATTTTTCGCTTTACTTATTGTATTCAAAACAAACAACAAAAATAAATGTTAGCTAAAAATAATTACTTCCATACCCATCCCACTTTTTAAATTAATCGCAATAAAAATAATTTTAAAAATGGTAACTAAAATGGACTCATACGAGATATGTATACCTACGTCAGCGGATCAATATGATGACAAATGTGAAGATACCGATCTGGATCCGGCCCACTCCATAAAGCTAATGGGAACTAATTATTTTCAATGCACTTCCATAAACACAGACCAACAATACTTTGATAGTAGTGACGAAAGACTTAAACTTATATAAAATTGTTGAAAAACTGTTTGGTCAATGTTAACCTTTATTACGTCAATAACATCCTAAAACTCCTAAAAACATGACTTAACCACAAAAAATTCTTTCGCCAAACGAATTGTGTTGCAATAGGAAACCTACCCAGACTTTCAGGTTTGACATAAATTATTTTGTATATATATATGAGATACACAAAATAATTCATGTACAAATCATAAAATCTAATAAGGCGTACTGCAATAGAAGTCGTTTTGGCCAAAAATGAACATTATATTAGCCAAAATAAAAATATTTCAACATTTCCGTACAAGTTCAAAAGTTTATAGAACTGTAATGAGACATGTTCTATTGACATCCATTCTATAGTGTGAATAATACATAAATCAATACCTCGGAATTGTAACTCACATTAAACCAATGACGAATATGGGGATCGCGTATGAGTGCATTGAAAAAAGCCAGCTAAACACTTACTAAATCTAACCATAATCAAAAAAACATACAATTAATTTCATATATAAATTAATTGCATCATCCAAAAATATGTACAATATATAAACAATTATATGTACAATATGTACATGGTAGCATAAAAAAATTTCAAAAAAAAACTGCTTCCCCAAAACGGTTTTCTTTTTTCCAAATAAAAAACAATTAGTATTACTAAAAGCAGATGACAGCACAAAAAACAATCTCCAAAAAAATTGCTGTCCCAAAACGGTTTTTTTCAAAATTAAAAAAAAATTAGTCTTATGAAAATTCAAAATATATAATTTCCTAATCAAAACGAAACCAATAACTGGTTTATTTCAAGATAAACAAAAAGCTGATTGACAACCACGGCCCAAACCGGTTGCCACCACCCTATTACCAAAAAAAACCACAACTGGTTTATCCTAAAACTTACAAAGAGAAA
Source organism: Diogma glabrata (assembly GCA_963693315.1). NCBI lineage: Eukaryota > Metazoa > Arthropoda > Insecta > Diptera > Cylindrotomidae > Diogma > Diogma glabrata. The sequence continues at coordinate 36,342,426 of OY856187.1, read as the reverse complement.
CGCGGAATTCTTTAAATTTTTGAAAATATAAATTTAGAGTACTTATGATAAATATACACATGAACACCCTAGAAACTAAACCTTTATTTTTTCCTCTAGCTTTTTAACAAAATTTAGCCAAATAAACCGACGCGAAAATAAACTATATATAGATATTAATTAATCTAAATTGAAATAATCAATTAATATATAAATATATAAATATAATAATATAAAATGTTCCACAAAAAAAAGTTTTTTTCAAAAAAAAAACCGGCTTGCCAACGCCCAAACTGGAAAATATTTTCCCACCAAATAATATAACTGTAATTAAGCTAACGGGTCCCTTTTTGTTCGGCGCTACGTTATAATATTGAGGGGATAAGCCCCATGTCTTTGTTTCGGCTGCCACGTTATTACCATTGGACCTTTACTACTATGTTTCTGTTCAGTATACTATTAAATCTATACAGATCACAAACACATCTTATTATAGTTAAGCAAAGGAGGTCACTCCCTCCATACAGATTATCTCCACACGGACCCTGAATTTGAGAATCTCTTACTATTTCCTAAATTTATCTTGACATTCCAAAAGTAATAATTAAATTAAAATTAATATACATATTTATAATAAATACCTTAAGTTATTTTTGTTGATTGATGTCATCAATATTCTGTTGTTTTAAGTTATTTGTTTGATTTTCCAATATCATTTCTTCATTATGTTCTGTCAAATTTGTCTGCGGTGGATTTATTAAACGAATTCCTGATTGATTATTATTGCCACTATATACAATATTTCCATATTCTATATTTGGATCAATTAAATTGTATAATTCTCCATATTTCCATTGATAATTTTTTATAAATTAATCGAATAAACAAATTTATTACTTGATATTAATAAAATGGCGTTTTGAAGTCACAAAAACACAGCATAATCAAGTAAAAATATAAAGACGCGCTATTCTTCTTGTATCTCAGCAAAAAAAATTCTTTGATACTTTAATAACCATTCATTTATTAAATTGTGGCAAATTTATGTAAATATTATTATTAAAATCTATTTAATTTTAAATCACAATTTATTATATCACAACATCACTCATGGATATATATTTTTTTTTTATATAGACTCTTTTTTTCTGTTTTATTTAATGTTTAATACAAATAAAAATTGAACGTTTTCTTTTTTTAAAAGCAGAAAATGGAATGAAATAATTTTCAAATTGCAAAATGTGATTTTGCTTTTGCCATCTTATGATGTCAAAACAAAATCGGGTAATCTTTTTTAAAATTCAGCAATGATTAACAACGACATCTGTTCATTAGTATTGGAAATAAAAATTTAGTACGTTCGTCGGCTTTTTATAATATATTCAAAATCAATTAGCAGTTAAGTTGGGAAAATTTTAAAAGTACTATTAATGTAAAAATAAACGGAAATTAATGTAATACATTTCTATTGAATTGAAAACAAGGAGGAATTTGATTTTATTATTGTTCTGCGATTATTGCGATCGTTACAGTAAGAATAATGTAAATTAACATAGAATAATTTTCATTGTAAATCTTATTTTTAGGAAATTTAAAGCGACACCAAACATAACCAAAATAAATAAAAAGTTTGTGAAATTTATCGAGTGTGTTTCTGTTAGCTAAAATTTCCAACTATATATATATATATATATATATATATATATATATATATATATATATATATATATATATATATATATATATATATATATATATATATATATATATATATATATATATATATATACATATATATATATATATATATATATATATATATATATATATATATATATATATATATATATATATATATATATATATATATATATATATATCTGTAGGTGGGAGGTAAACTACACTAAGTCCCATTTTTAAAATTTTACAGGAAAGCCAAAAAACTGTTTGAAAATGGACTATTTACTATGGACTTGGACTATTTAAAATTGTTCTATCTCGAAAACTATACTAGTTAGGACTAAGTGCTCTTAACCTCTCGGTAGAGAACAAAATCCTGATTCTAACAGTATAAAAAAACGTATTTTGAAAAAATTGGACTTGGTGTAGTTTACCTCCCACCTACAGATATATATTTATATATATATATATATATATATATATATATATATATATATATATATATATATATATATATATATATATATATATATATATATATATATATATATATATATATATATATATATATATATATATATATATATATATATATATATATATATATATACTGTATTATATATATGTATATATATATATATATATACTATATATATATATATATATATATATATATATATATATATATATATATATATATATATATATATATATATATATATATATATATATATATATATATATATATATATATATATATATATATATATATATATATATATATATATATATATATATATATATACTGTATTATTATATACCTATTGTATTTTTTTATATATACGATTGTATTACGATATATCTTTACTTTTGATCGATGTTTATGATGCAACAAATAATTTTTACAACGTTATAATCTAAATAAAAATTATTGGTACCTCTAAAAAAGGATCCATGGGGGCTTTACCCCTTAACATTTTTCGTTGTTTGTAGGTCGCCTCTGTCTTTTGACATGCGATCACCAAGTGGATTTAATTTTTATATTGTTAAATTTCAATTTAGTTTTCCTCCCGAGACTGAATGCAGCTTCACTGAACGAGTGTTTATGCAAAAGAGAAAGGATGCCTGTCAGTCCTACGGACAGCTAGGATCTCTTCTGCAGCGCTAAGTACTCCTCCATACAAGTGATGCCGTATCCAGATCTCCACCCTGTTGGGAAGAACCAACTTTCAACCCAATCTCCCTCCAAAATTTTAATGGACGTAGCAAATCCATCCTACATCGCGTGTCTATAGTAAAATTGGTTTTGTGATGAAATCGGATCTGGAAGCTGGAACTCTATACTGGTCTACTTTCAGCAACGATATTAGCGTTAGTTTTTATATTTTTTTTTTTAGTTTTAGGGATGAAGAAACACAGTATCTGATTTTTGTTGATAACAGATATTTAGACTGAATCTTTAAACAGATGCTGAGTTTTCTTTCATCGTTCGGGAGGATAATAGGATGTAGATTTTAGGATTGTAGACCTATTTTCATTCTAGCCTCACATGTCGTTGCTGGGAAGAGATCGCGAGTTCGATCTTCCACTTCGGTTTTTCTCCTACAATTCCTTTTAAAAATTTTTGATTTTACAGTCAATTCAAAAAAAAAATTTTTTTTTTTTTTCAAAAAGTTTTCAAATTTTAACAAATATTAATTATCGAATGACTATTGCACTTTTTATTTGTTTACGCTTTGACGTTTAACAAAGTAATGAGATATTATCATGGAAACGATACGGATTAGCGCCGCTATGTTTTTAACTCAACGAAACTCAATTCAATTCAATTCAATTCAAAAAATTCATTTATTTGTACACAAAAAATTATTACATAAGAAAAATTAAATTTTAGATTTTAAAAAATAATATATACAAATAAAGATATACATGCTCTTGTGTTTCATAGGAAACAGTGGCAGAGCATGAGAGTTGCAGCATATGCAGACAAATTTAACACTTAATAAAATAGATTTTTAACATTTAGTAATATAAACAATTTAGAAAAAACAAGAATCACAAGGATAACATAAACATAAACATGAACAAGAACAAGAACAACCAAGAGTTCTTACTTCAGCAACAGAACACACACGAGCACCAGAAAACTTATCGGAAAAATGCATTTACTTCAGCATACGTTTTTTCCAAAATCCAAACCCTAACGTTTCCCAAGAACATTTTAATTTGAGACAGAATCTGTATGGAGTGGGGTAGCTTATTAAATAAGAAAGGCGCAAGGTATGAATAAAAGTGTCTAAAATGTTCCTTGAAAGGCATTGGGACAATACAGTTGAGAGAGCGAATATTATAGTTTATAATATTTGGACGAATATTCATATAATCTTTACGTAAGAAAAAAATTTTCAGAATTTTGAGCACGTACATGTATCTCAGTGGAAGAGCGTTCGTTTTAATGAATAGAGGGAGTGAATGAGTTCTACGATTTTTGTGATAAATAATTCTTATTGCATGCTTTTGGGTTAGAAAAATCGGATTTAGGTTAGTAGAGTACATTCCACCCCAACAAGATAACCCGTACAATAGTTTTGATTCGACAAGAGCAAAGTATATGGTTCTTAATACTGATTGGGGAACGAGAGGGCGCAATAAATACATTTTGCGAATTGCTATTAACATGTATTTGGACAAGCATTTTATATGTTCGTTCCAGTTTAATTTGCTATCCAAATGCAAACCCAGATAGCGAAACGTTGAAACCTTTTCAATTTCTGTACATCCGGAACAGTTAAACTCACTACACTGATTTTTATGATACACAACGGCGTTATGGGGAATTTGGTAGTCGTTTCCTATATTGAACAGCATACACTTGGTTTTGTTACTCAAAATCATGCCATGTAAATCAATCCATTTCCTGATGAGCTTTAAATCATTATTCATATCCTGTATGATACTCGGTTTTGAAGATCCATCGTAGCTTAGTGCAATATCGTCCGCAAAAGCAGTTTTCTTGGCTTTCGTTTCTAAGTCAAATATTGAGTTAACATATATAAGGAACAGTAGAGGTCCAAGGACAGATCCTTGAGGAACTCCTACGTTAAAATTGGTTATTGGGCTGAAATGGTCATCGATTTTAACTGTTTGTCTACGGTCTGCGAGATAGGATCTTATCCACGAGTAAGCCACTCCACGAATACCGATATGATAAAGTTTTGCCAGAAGCACAAGGTGGTTGACCATATCAAATGCTTTACTGAAGTCAATAAAAATAGCTCCTGCCTTAAGCCCCTTGTTAAGATAGTCAAAAACAGGACTAAGAAAACTCAGTAAAGCATCTTCAGTACCAGTGCCACTTTGAAACCCAAATTGTTTGCAGTTTAAAAATTTGATCTTATCAAGGTATTGAATTAACCGACCCTTAACAATTTTTTCGAAGATTTTAGAGAAGCTTGAAAGTAGAGAGATGGGTCTGTAATTATTTTTTTCTAGCTTTTTGCCCTTTTTATATATCGGAATGACCACTGCTAGCTTGAGATTGTTTGGAAATGTACCAGTTTCAATGCTTAGATTGAAAAGATAACATAGTACATCAACTAGTAGGTCGCCAATTTGCTTACAAAGAAGGGAGCTAATCCCGTCAGCTCCAACTGATTGTTTGTTTTTAATACTAGAAAGTTGAACAATTAGTTCTTCTCTAGTTACTGGCTTAAAAAAGAAGGAATTACTTTGGTAACTACCCTGATTATGTAGAAGTGGGTTATTAAGATCTATTTCAGGTAAACTACCAGTACTGTCTTTGATTATATTGATGAAGAAATTGTTGAACTCATTGGCCACTTCATTTTTATCCGTACAAATTTCTGAGGTATTTTTTTTGTAAATTTTGTCGATAGTATTCTTTTTAGCTTTGTTACATAGGATTTCATCTACCAATTTCCACTCCGCTCTAGAATCGCGGCTTGCGAGGTTGAACTGTAGCTGATAATATGCTTCTTTAGCAATTTTTGTATCAGTTTTTACTTGTTTGACTAATTTAATGTGGTATTGTTTCAGCCGGTCATCAGTAGGAAACCTCGAACACTTGATCCCAATTTTATTTTTTTGATCAATAAGATTTAAAAGCGAATCAGACATCCAACGTTTTAACTTTTTTCGTTTTTTATAAGATTTGGTTGTTGTAGATGATTCAATATGAGTATTTAAAATAGAAATAAATTTCTCAAAAGCTGTGTCTGGTTTTTTTGTATTAAAAACTTCATACCATGTTTCATTACTCAAGGAAGCACGCAGAGAATCTATGTGAATTTTTTTAAACTGAAAATCTGTTTCAATCTCTTGTTTTTGCTGGCTCACAGAATGAGAGAACTGCAGTTCAACAAAAATTGCATTATGGTCAGAAGGAATAAATCTATTAGTTGATGCAGTAATCCCAAAAGCTGCAGTTGGGTCAGTTCTGTAGAAAACATGATCAAGGCATGTTTCACTTGGGAATCTCGTTGGAACATTCATGATTGACTCCATCCCAAATGCTGATAGCATTAATAGGTACTCAAATTGAATCTTGGATGATTTAAGGATGTCAATATTCATATCACCAACAATGATGAGGTTTTTTGCTCGAAAGGACGCTAGAAACGGTTCTATCTCGCTCAGAAATAAATTGGGACTAGAATTATGATGCAGCCTATATGCATAGGAAGGTAAGAGATACATCATTATAAGATACGCTAACTTGTAGGCAGTCAGCTGATCGAAAGGAGTGATTTGTTACCGATAACGGTTGAATTTGGTTACTAATCAAAGCTGCCACACCACCAGACCTGTAGGTGTTGTTACAATTAGCATACAGTATATACCCATCAATATCGTAGTTGCAGACTTCATAGTCATATATCCATGTTTCGGTTAGAAATACTAGGAGAGGGGGCTTGGGAAGCATTAAAAGGTTTGCTGTGAAAACATCGAAATTTTCTCTAATGCTACCAATGTTCTGTGATATAAACTGAAAGCGCTCTTGGTTGTTCATCTTATCTAAAAATTAAAGAAAGTAATTAAAAATAAACAAAAAGTAAGAAATATTTTACTTAACTAAATAGCAAGGAATACTTGTATTTCAAAAATAAATATACTTGGTATTGCATGACGGCACATATACATAAAAAGTTGATTGCTGTAAATATCTTAACAGTGTTTTGATTGTTGATGTTGAGCAAAAGTTATGAATGATTATTTGATAAATGTTTTGGCATGTTCTAGTGAGTTAATCAGAATTGCAGGCTCGTTTTCCTTTATTCGAATGTAGATTTTTCCATTTCTTAACCAGCAGTACTTGATTTTGTTACTTTTTTTGTATGTCCTCAGTTGTTTTAATATTTCACCGTTCATCCCAGTTAGTTTATCACTTATATATACACGATTGTCTTTATTAGAGATATTACAAATATCAGGATAGAGATCTTTCCACTGTAACGGAACATTGTTCTTAACACTATTTAACAGGTTTAATTTTGTTTGATGTTTGTCAAAGACGATTGTTACGAACATAGGCGTTTTGGCGCTATTTCTAGCAGGGCGTAGTGACTTAGTTTGCTGCATATATGAAGAGACTACACAATTAGATTCAAACCCATACAAGCTACTTAGTTTATTCACTACATCAGCCGCGGATGGAGTTGATGGCGGCAATCTTGTTACCACAATCTCGTTTTGTAAACTGCGTTGTTTAAGCAGGTTTAACTCTGCTTGAAGTTTTTCGACTGCCAACTCAGATTTTTGTAAGTTAATATCAATTTTATCTACCCGTTTCTTTAGTAATTTGTTTTCATGTAGGATATTTGTTATTGTTTCCTGAAGCATGGATTGGTTTTGAGCTGCAGAAATGAACAATTGTTTAATTGCTGCCATTATGTCGGCATTTGTTGGATTTACGTTTTCAAATAATTTTGTTATTATTTCTTCACTCATTTCACTAATTTAATATATTTGTTTTTATCACTGAATAAACTTTTGAAAATGAAACTTTTGGTTTTGAAGAAAAAACAAAATATTTTAATGTCACAATTCTGACTTGAATAAAATTTATGAAATTTTTGGTTGTAACTTAGAACCGGTAAATTGGATTTTTTATTTGATTTGTACAGTTTCGTTTAGTTTTAATATAAATTGTAATTATTATATATAAATAATCACCAAATAAAACTCAAAAATCATAATTACTAAACTGATTTAAACAATTTTTTAATTATCACGATAGATACAATTAGTTAATTAAATTATGATAGCCGATGCAAACAAGCGACTTATTCGTTTGCCATACTAATTGAAACTGAAACTCTTAATTCGAGTTAACTCTAGCTATGTTTTTTTTGTAATTCTATATAGAACAGAATTAAAATTTTCAATACGATTTGACAACTAATTAAATCTGTAATAATTCTACAGAACTATTTAGCTGTCAAATCGTATTGAAAATTTTAATTCTGTTCTATATAGAATTACAAAAAAACACAGCTTCTGTCATGGAAACGATACGATACTATACGATACCATATGTCGTATATTCGTACTGTATCGTATTTATTCAGCAATTTCTAAATGGTATAAATATATAAAAACATCTTCCCTCCATCTTTCAAATAAACTGTCAAAAATTTGCAAACAGATACAAATATTTTCTATATGAAATGACAAGAAGTTGCTAAAAACTAGACAACACTATTTTCAACACAGAAATGGATGGAGATTTTGATATTTACGATGATTTAGATGAAGTAAAAGATCAAGTCAATGTTAAAGAAGTAAGTAACTTTATGTCCTGTATCTATTTGTTTCTAATCGCATCACGTTTCAGCAAACAGAAGAAATCCAAAAACTCAAAGATGAAATAAATATTTTAAATGAGAAACTAACTAACATAGGAAAACAAAATAATGAATTGTTAGAATTGAATAATAATTTAAAACATAACGTCTCAAGAATATTGGTCACTGCAAAAGCTGAAGTAAATAGAAAAGATAATAAAATAGCAGAAATAACGAAGGAGTATGTGTGCCTCTTAATAAATTATTTTTTTAATAAAATTAGTTTCTATTTTCAGAAAGGATTCTATTATTTTTCGTAGAGGAAATAATAAACAAAATATCAATAAAAATAAATCATCAAGAAATATAGAAACTCAAACAGATTTCAGTGAAAAGAGTAAACAGACTAAAACAAAATATGCTCAAACTGATTATTTTGAAATTAGCAAAGCAAAAAAGACAGTTTCGAAGTTAATTCAAACCAATAGAACCCCAGTGACTTCTTACGGAACACAAACAGTTAATATTGTGAATGAAAAAGTCTCTAGTTATTCACAAACTATTAGTGAAAAAAAATCGATCACTACAGAAACCAATAGAACACCAGTGACTTCTTGCGGAACACAAACAAGCAATATTGTGAATGAAAAAGTCTCTAATTATTCACAAACTATTAGTGAACAAAAATTGGTCACTACAGAAACATATATTGAAACCAGTTCATGTACAACCCAAACGGATGCAATACCAACCATTCCTATTGAGAGTCTACTAAACGAAAGCATAATGGGATTTGTGTCTGATATTAGTGAATCACCTGGAGACAGTTTGGTTGACAAATATGAAGAATTTGAAAAAAAACAAAAACTCGAATGTACAGCTACTAGCAAGAATGAAACAAAAGCAAATCACGTAAAAAATTTAAATAAAGATATATTTATTAAGGAGCAAGAGATATCCAATAAAACAACACAAGAAATGAATTCCGATGCGGTTGAATCGTTATTGGAATTAAGCAGAGGTAGACAAAATAACAGCAGTCATTTTAACAACAAACTTCCCGATTTGTTAGATTTTGAAAATGAGGATAGTGATTACACTGATGACGACCTTATTAAACTTATAAATGATAAGCAAAAACTTCTAAACGAACTAAATGGTACAGAGCATCGCGAAAAAGAGAAACATTTTAAAAAGAAACAAATAGATATTCAAACCACTAAAAACTTACAAAATAATTCGCATAAGCATGGAATCAAAAAAGTTGATAAATATTCTGTAAAGTTAAAAGTAGAATCTCAAACAAGTGATTCTAACCGCAATGGTGAGTTAAAATCAAAAGAAAGTAAACGTTTTGATGAAACTGTTATAAAAAAGAAGAATAAAAATTCAAATAAATCAAGTGATGAAAAGGCAAAAAATTCATCAGAAAGAAAAGATGTGAACCATAAACACATTTTTCAAAATCATCATGAGTCCCAACCACATATATCAAATGAAAATAAAATTGGTAATAATGTTTCGGCAACGTCTGAAAATCTGACAACAACCCAAAAGAAAGACAAAGAGTTGGATGATAAGATAAGTTCTGAAACAAGTAATTCTAACCGCAATGGTGAGTTAAAATCAAAAGAAAGTAAACCTTTTGATAAAGTTGTTATAAAAAAGAAGAATAAAAATTCAAATAAATCAATTGATGAAAAGGCAAAAAATTCATCAGAAAGAAAAGATGTGAACCATAAAAACATTTCTCAAAATCATCACGAGACCCAAGCACATAGATCAAATGAAAATAAAATTGGTAATTATGTTTCGGCAATGTCTGAAAATCTGACAACAACCCAAATGAAAGACAAAGATTGGGATGATAAGATAAGTTCTGAAACAAGTAATTCGATAACGGTATCAGAAACTGTTAATACAAATAATGACAAAAAATTAAAAAATAACGAAGATACTAAAGTAAAGAATTCAAAAGAGGTAAGTTTGACGCCAGATTTAAGTTTAAATGATATAAAATCCAAACAAAATGAAAAACACAATATCTCAACAAACAAAATCTATTTGGACATATCCTCAAAAGAAGATTCTGCATCTCTAGATAGTTCAACAGAAACAAGGACATCCGAACGCATAGCAAAACGAAACAAAATTATTTCGGATGAAGCAAAATTACAGGCGAAGAAGGATAAACTGTACAATAAGTTGGAAAATCTGTTTGAAGAAGAAAACCCAAGTACGGTAGAAACCAAAGATAAAAGTTCAAATTTAGGTAAACGAAAATTGCCGATCGATGAGGAATTCCGTTCGGATATAAACGATGGCAAAAAGCAAAAAATCGAAAATCTCGATGATGCAAAAACAAATGGTTTGTTGAACTCACCTTCTGCAATTCAAATGTGTAACACTTCTTACGTAATTACAACTGTTGGCGACGAAACAACGGTATACATAAAGAGGAGAAAGAAGAAGACAAAAAATAAAAAACAAGTTATCGAACCTTAAAAGTTAACGTTGGATGTATCTAATATATTTTCTAATAGAGACTTGTAAATATATAATAAACTGTTCTGTTTGATACAAATTGTTCAACCGTATTTTAAATATAAAAACTTACCGTAAACAACATTGAACACACTCTTTTTATCTGTCAAAATATGTTTTCATTTGTAAACAAAAACATAATTGGATAAATTTTCTATTCGCATATTTTATAATTTAGTTTTATTTAAACATTACTATGAGAAAATAAACCGAGCTTTGGTTCAGCAATAAAAACAAATAATTAGATTTGAAAGTAAAAATAATTAAATATGGTTATTTTTCAGCATAATTAAAAATAAAACTGCGCGATTCAAATAAATTTAATTATAAAGTACAGTGATATTAGTTTTTTAAATACATATATACAGTATAAGAAAACCGATAAATATAGAAACTAAATTATGAGCGATCAAGATGAAACAAGTATTCAACCACCGGCGACACCTCGCAGCTCTCTAGGTTCCGGTGCTGCATTGTCGTACAGTAGTGGATCATCTGTATCTCCATCTACAAGCACAAGTAGTTCTGGTACCGCAAAATCGACAGTCAGCGAATGTTTGAATGCATGGTTAAATTATTTGCAGGTATTTGCGTTTATATCAAATTTAAGGTGAATCAAAAAATTAAAACTTTTAAAACTAGGTTCTAAATAATTTATGTGGTGCCGGAATAAGGTTAGCTCAAACCATTTCAACTTTAGAGCAGTGGGCAAATCAGGAACAATTGACAGGTTCGATGCAAGTGCCAAGTGCAAGCAATCAATCGCAATTAAATTTTCAAATATCAACAGCGTGGGATGATTTAGCAAGGTATATTTTTACAAAATATCTACTTTTTAGGTGAAAATATAAGAAATTTTGTATTTTTATAGAGCTACAACTGTTGCAACCGGTACCGTTAAAAGCCACATTATAACGGTGCTACAGGATTATGTTACACAACCGTTGAATTCGTTTGAACAAGAAAGTGATGTACAGAAAGTGAGAGAAAGGAATCTACAAATTGTTGTCGAAAATGCACAAACAATGATCAACATTCAACATCAATTTTGTATGGCTAGTTGTGACTCATTTTCGTCTTTAATGTGCTGTTTTGTATGTCAAGTACCGATAGGTTTTTCTCATGATCCTGATTGTGCAATGGTTCAGCAACAGCAGCAGCAAAATTATATGAAGTTGTCAGGCAATGATCCTAGATCTCAAACTCCATCTCCTCATTTTGGAGCGGGTGGATTGGCTAAAATTATCAGTGATCCAAGATGTGGTACTACAGGTATGTTCGATCGTGGATCTGGATCCACGCATTCATCAGATCACAGTTGCGGATTATCTGGAACTGCAATTGAGCACCCACGAGGTCCCTCGCCTCACAGTGACATTCGAGGGCCTAGTCCAATTCAAGGTTTTCTTGATAACATTAGAGGACCTCTTCCAAATCCAGGACATCTACTAGGAATGAAGGGACCATTTTATCGAGGCTCCAAAAGTCCTCTTCATTTTCCATTATTTCCATTAAATGGACAGCGTCGTTGGTCAGAAGCCGCAGCAGGTCAGGTTACCGAGGACCCTTCGTTGGATCCTGATAGTCAAATGAGGCGGTGGTCGATGCCATGGGAAGCGTCTAAAACTGATCGCAATACTGTTTCTTGGCATCAAACTCGTATTACTCCAATCTCGAAATTGGCCGTGCCATCGTCAAAATGTGGTAGTGATCGTAGTCAGAGTACAACTCCTGATTCAGTATGGCAATCAAGTGTCACCAGTCAAGATGGCTTGGCCGAAGCTATTCAGCTTTTATCTTGTAGACCAAGTAATCGCATTTTTCAACCACCGTCGCAACCACCGTTTATTGAAGAACCGTGTCCAGCGACTAGCGGCCCAAATAATATGTCAGTTGTTCATGCAGGTCATATCGGTCAACATGGCTCATACGGCATTTGGACAACCAGACAACCAAGTGATCGTTTACCATTTATTAAATATCCCAAAGAACATGATAAACAATTTGAGGAAAATCCTTAATTTAATTATAAATCCTCAATTGAATCAACTGCCAAAGTATTTTATACAATTTATCGAACTTGTTCGTTTAGTATAAGAATTAATTCTAAAGAAAAAATAATTTAAATTAATTTAATTTTGTGTTTATTTTCGAAAATATTTGATTGTTTGTAATAAGCTGGTCTCATTAATTTTTTTTTATTTTATTATATTTATTATGTCTAAAATATTTTTCAGTGTAACTTAAATAAACTTTTTTATACCACTTTAATGTTATAATAAAAAGTAAAGAAATGGAACAATGCATTTTGTTAGATTCGTTTTAGCCACCTTGCCAATTTGCTTAAAATATTACATTTTATTTTGTATAAATAGTTTTCTGCAAGCACTGTTTGATCCAAAAGTTCAATTCCAACATTTGCTTTACATATTTAACTCAATAAGGTTTTTATTGCGATCTTGGCAGAATAGTTGAGAAATTTATTTAATTCTGAGCTTAAAGTTTGTGTGAATAGTCAAGACGGATGCTTGATTTAGTTTGTTTTTTCTTACTCTTTAGAATTCTGTTTTTGTGTTTTTTCACCGGAAAGGGAAAATTATCAAAATTTTTGTTTATTTGGTTGCAGAACAATCCTAACACAACTTTATTGAGCTCGTTAAAAATGATTCTGCAGCCAGGTAAACATTTTGATGATTATTTGGTAACATTTTTTTCTAAAGTGGCGCCCAAATGCCTCAGTGGCGCCCAACCCCCTAGTTATTTATGAGCCTATTCAATATGATTTTCGTATGTTTTTGTTATCATAACAGAGTTCATATCCAGGGCGAAGAACTTAATATTTGTTTCGGAAGGATGCTTACTCGTGCCTGACAAGTACCTAGCTGCTGTTGTACTCAATGGCCATATGTTAATGTTAAACAATTGTACAAGCAGCTGTCGCCTCGACCACTAAGCCATCAGCCAGGTGTGTTTCTTTCGTATGAGATTGATCGTCTAAACAGTTTTATAATTCCTAGTTTTGTTGTAAAACAAAATTATTGCTGCTTATTGTAATTACTGGCCTTTGCCAGTTTAGATTATTCCTCTTCCCATTACGGAATACTTTTATTTTGTCTTTGAAATTATTTTCAATATTTTGCTTGGCTGATCTTACGTACAGGCTGACAATTAGCTCATCTAAAGAGTTTGGTTGGTTTGGTAACAACCAAAGGAGTCAAAGTAGTACTATCGACCAGGGGTACTCAAAAATAATTTTTGTTGAGTATTGTTGGTCCGGTTGAAACCGCTTATTGCATAAATGAGACCCCGAAAATTTTTCACTTTCAGCTTGTCTTGTAAAGACCTTTCCAATAATACCACTCTCGACACGATCCGAGGTACCCCCATATACCCTATATTACCTTTTTTTTATTTAAATGCTTATATCTCGTGAACCAAGAAGCTCACAAATTTTTGGTAGAACAGTTTTCTTTTAATTTTTGGAGCTTAGTAATAAAAAAATAAATTTAGGCTGTGCCACACTTATCATAGTCGTGCCGCTTAATGCCATCGACATTGCAATATCTAAATACCACGTGTTATATTTTATCGTTAGACCGGTCTGAGACGTATTCAGTGTGTGAGGTAACCCGGCGATTTATTACTGAGCGATTTGTTTCAAACATATTTTAATATCAATTTCCATATGAACGTGTTAGATTTTTTTTTGTTATTAGTTTGGGATGAAAGTTGCTGCATATCTTCTAATCCGTGAGAGCATATTTCTTCTTACAGATTTCGACTAAATTTTTTTTTTATTGTAAAATATCTGATTGGGCATTAGGGCATGAATGAAAAATCGAAATTTCGGGAACACATAGACGTGCAATAATTTCTTACACTACAAGCAATAAAGATACTTTTTTATCGTGTTATATTTTTAGTTCTAGACCCACCCGGCTTGAGATGAATCAAAGTGTAGGAAATCCCCACGATTTGTGACTTCTTTTTTAATCATCTTGCAATTATGCGCAATATATGATAATATTGTTGCAGCAAAGAATCATTTGTTATTAGTAGTTTTTAAACCAAACATTTGGCAGAAAAAGAATAAAATTTACGTGAAAATTGATAAATATATTCGACATATTGTTTTATATAAATTGTTGACATATATCTCATTCTTTATCTTCTTCTTCACTATTATCATCAGCAGCAACATCATCGTCTCCATCGTCATTTGCAACGCCATCAAATTTAATACCTTCTTCATTTTCCTCATCATCGCCAGCAACTTCAGCGTTATCAAGACCAAGTTGTTCCAAACGACGACTTAATTCAGCTTCATCTGTAGCGGTCACAACTTTAGGCTACAAGAATTTAAAACAAATAAATAACGAATTGATCAATTTCTTGTCGAAAAACAAAGTATGTTACCGCCATCTGAACATTAAAGACACCACCTAAACGCTCAATTGTTTCCCTTATTTTCTCAATAGCATTTTCAAGAGCTTTAAGGCCATCGCTTCTCTCTGGTGTTGATGTTGTCATTACTATAGTAAAAAAAAATTTTTAAACAAAGAAACGTATATTTATTGATATCCAAACTAACCATAAAGTGGTGGAGCTATCAAATTAATTTTAATTGGCAACTCTTCTGTTGACATTTCTAAACCAGATCGTAAAGCGGCTTTCACAGCATCAATGCCTTCATATCCATAACATGAACATTCAATATCAGCACGGATTTTAACGGCCTGTGATGTCAATTTTCCTCGGATATTTTGTAATAGAACTTCTTTTGTTTTTTCTTCTAAACCACATTCGTCTAGTACAGTAGGATCTCTAAAATACAAAATTTACATTCTAATTTAAATGTTTCATACAAAAGATCAAGAAAATCGTACAGAACTGCTTGTTTGAATATTTCATACGCCGCAACTTTATTTTTATGTTTCTCTTCAAAATGCCATGCAGTTTTTTGATATAATTCTTCTAATTGATCGTTTGAATCAAATTTTAATATATCAGCAACATGACGTAAAATTGAATTTACTGCTTTTGCTTTGGCAAAGCGTTCGGTACATTTTTCAATATCTTCGATTGATACACGACGTTTCGACAAATCAATGTAACCTTTCTCTTTGTCAACCCGAATAACAACTACCGGTTCGGTTTTATTCACTCGAATCAATTTATTGATAGACCTAATACGACGTCTAGATAACTCAGATAACAGGATCATTCCTTCAGTCAAGTTATATTCTAAAAGATGTACATACGCTCCCATTTCGGCAATAGATCTAACGGTAACCATCACTACATCCTCGATCTGCAATTGTTAATTAATTTTGACGTGGCCATTAAACATTAAATTAGAATAATAAGTGAAAATTTACCTCAGGATATTTTTCCTTGTAGAATCTGCACATTAACACCATTTTCGTTTATTTGTTTTTCCTGAAATGGATTAACAAATAAAGTTATTTAGGTTTATTAGTAACATACATATTTCAAATAAGTAAGGTTAGATGGTTTGTCATTCGTGATTCAAGTGTTTGAGACAAATATATCAACCATTTATTTATCTGCAACAAATTTTAACTAATATGGATTTATACTTACAAATGATACAATTTAAATTCTCCAAATTTCGTTATCTTAAATATCTGATGTAAGAAACATGTGGCCGAGGTGGCAACGCTATATTACTGAAATAAATTACAAAAACATAAATTGAGGAAAATCTAATTTGACAGATTTTATTTATCGATCAAGTTTCTTATTTACGAAAACAAACAACACATTTTAATTACAGTTGTTACAATACATTTTTAAGAATTAATAATGCTATTTCCATATTTGAAAGATACAATTAATCATATTTATAATTGGATACAAAATTAATTAAAAATTTCAACTTTTTTAATTTACCTCTAGCGATAGAAAAAACAACTGATTACAAAATGAGTCTATATTCAGACTTGAAGTACACCGGTTCCTCAAATGACAGTTATCTTGATCCTTCAAAACGTAATAATGAGTTAATTTTAATGTATGTGTTTGGATATACGGAACTATGTGCTTTAACTCATAGTAGATACCCTTAACACACATTCTAAATTTTAAAATTTTGTGCAATTATCATATCAAAACCACATGTGTAGCTGAGCAAAAATATGAGCTTAAAATAAACAACAAACGTAGCTATGTTCATATTATCAATAGGGATGTGTATATTTTTGAGCTTGTGTCATTTTGGTGTCATATTATTAATCAAAAAATTATTATAAAGTGAAATTATTATTTTTAGTTATAAATGTATATTTAATATAAATTATAGTGTTACAAATTCGTAGTTTAAATTTAAAAGAATAAAGTTTGAAAATAATTAGATTTATATAAATAGGAAAAAAAATTAGCAAAAAAAAGAATTTTTTCGTTTATCCATAATGGCCGCCACTAAATTAAGAAGTTCAATTTCTTGTTTCATTACGCTTCATGAAGATTTTTAAGAAAGTTTTTCTAATTAAATCTGATAATGTATTTATAACAGCTATGTTATGAATACCGATTTAATTATTTTAAAAATAATTTTTTTTTATTTTATTAAATTATGGATGCAGATATATTAGAAGATGATTTTGATGATGGTTCTGAAGATGGTGATCCTGATTACGATTTTTTAAATGATCAAAATTTACTACTATCTTCAGGTAAATTATTGTTCGAATAAATTTAACGTGTATAATTTAATCATTAAAAAGTATTAAACTATTAGATCACCCTGATTCCCCAAATCAAATTTCACAATTTTTATCAACATTAAGTAGTACAAATAGTCAAGTTTTATATTCGAGTGGAGGTAAACCAATTAATATACGTAAGGGTCCAGGGCGGCCACGAAAAGAGTATATACCAAAAAGTTTTAAAGATAACAAAATAATGAAAAGATTTCGTGGTAGTGCTGGATCTGTTAGAAGTAGCAGTAGCAGCGGTGGGGTTAATAGTATTGTTAAGAGACGTTACGAAGTATATCAAATGTCTAATTCGCAAGACAGTACTTTCTCAATGTCATTACAATCACCAAATGATGATTATAGTAATGCAAGTTTATTGGGTTCCTTAGATAGTGATATGTGCGGTGAAAAGCTTATGCAACCACCTGAAGAACCTATTTATTTCGCCGAAAAATATCCAGGTAAACTGTGTGCGTTATGTAACCTTGGAGAACGAAGTCAATTAGGACAAGGAGAAATGCTTAGAATTGAATTAAATGACAATGAAACACCACAAACCCCACTATCTTCTCCAGTTGATGGAAAAGAAATGGGGTTCTCATCCGATAAGAGTCCGAGAGGTCTGAATGCACCACAATTAAGTAACCGTCGTCAAAAAGGACTCAATAAGTGCAAGTAAGACAATTTAGTTATATGAATATTTTAAACCAAAAATATGCTAACTTTTGTATTTCTTTTTTTTTTTCCAGAAATCCTGTAATGACAGCTGAGTATATCAACGAACTAGACAAAATTGGCCATACAGAAATATTAGAATTCATTTCTCTTCATGATTGTGGTTATTTTTATATCCATCGTTCCTGTGTTGCCTGGTCGTTCGATATCTCACACGAGAGCAATGGTAGTCTCGGTAACATAACATCGGTTATAACCCAAAGTTTATCAAGAAAATGCTCATTTTGTTCCCGTTATGGGGCAAGCATATCATGTAAAATGTCTTGTCCAAAATATTTTCATTTTCCATGTATTGCTGCCTCTGGTGGTTTTCAAGTTATAGAAAATTATTCAACATTCTGTAAAGAACATTTAGGTCAAGTGCCTTTGGTATGTAGTGAAGATATTAACTGCCATATTTGCTCGGGTCTGGGTGATGTTTCAAATCTAATGATGTGTTCAGTATGTGGCGATCATTATCATGGATCGTGTATTGGTGTTGCTCAATTGCCTGGCGTTCGTGCAGGCTGGCAATGTACATCATGTCGTGTGTGTCATATTTGCCGTGTACCTGATTCTACTGAAGGTCGATCAATTGCTTGTGAACAATGTGATAAAATTTATCATGCTAATTGTTTACGACCAGTTATGACATCTATACCAAAATTTGGTTGGAAATGTCGATGTTGTCGCGTTTGTTCTGACTGTGGCTCCAGAACACCAGGTGCTGGTACTTCATCCAGATGGCATGCCCATTATACGGTATGCGATTCGTGTTATCAGCAAAGAAACAAAGGATTTTCTTGCCCTATATGTCAACGCGCATATAGAGCTGCGGCTCATCGGGAAATGGTTAAATGTGGCATGTGCAATAAATTTGTTCATAGTACATGTGATTCAGATGCAGAGTTATCAGTTTATCATAGTAAAAAAGAGGTGAATCCCGATTACGAATATTTTTGTACTCCGTGTAAAGGTAAAGCTCAAAGTGGACGAATTTCGGCAGCAATGCGACGCAATAGTACTATTGAAGAAGACAGCCTATCCGCATCTCAAGAATCACTTTATGATGATAGCATGGACGTTGAAACAAATGAAAAACCTCCATCGGATATCGGATTAGGTAAAGGAAAACCGTTTGCCGCTATTAAAGTAGCTAAAAAACGATTAGGAATTTCAAATAATCAAACAGGCCGTCCAAAAGGTACAGGAAAATTAGCGTTTCAAAAACGATTTAAATTTTCAGATTTCGGACGAAAACGTGGTACCAAAACAAAAATGCGTGGAATATTTGGGGTTCCTGGTGTTGGTTTGCAAAAACCATCTTCTTCATCAAACGATCACACACACAAAACTGAAGATGAGACTGTCAATGAAAATCGTTTGGTTTTGTGTTCAGCTAAGGATAAGTTCGTTTTAACTCAAGATATATGTGTAATGTGTGGAGCTATTGGAACTGACCAAGAAGGCTGTCTTATATCCTGCGTTCAATGTGGGCAATGCTATCATCCATACTGTATAGTTGTTAAAGTAACAAAAGTGATACTACAAAAAGGATGGCGTTGCTTAGATTGTACAGTTTGCGAGGGTTGTGGTCAACGTAATGACGAATCTAGACTTATTCTGTGTGATGATTGTGATATATCATACCATATATATTGTATGGACCCGCCGCTAGACTACGTTCCACATGGTAACTGGAAATGTAAATGGTGTGCAATATGTTTAAAATGTGGTTCAAATGAGCCCGGTTCTAATAGTACATGGATGAATAGTTACACAGAGTGTGGTCCTTGTGCAAGTCAATCAAATTGTCCTGTATGTGATGAAGGCTATGCCGAAGGTGAATTAATCATTCAATGCACTCATTGCGATCGATGGTTGCATTGTAACTGTGATGCCATTAAAAATGAAGATGATGCCGAAAGGTGTGCGGAAGAAGGTTACACTTGCATATTATGTCGCCCTAGAGATTTATTGCCACCACACTTACAACCGAGAAGAATTTTACAACCTCCAGTTATCAACGAAATCTCTAAACCATCCATAACTCAAATTACAACCAAAATAGAGGAACCAGAACCTGGAATAATTTTGGGATTAGATGGAAATCATTATTTAGATGGAATATGTCTGAGTGAACATGGGTTGAAACAAATAAAAGCTTTGCAATTAGAACAGAACAAGAAAAAACGTAAACCCAAAGTTATTATTGAACCAAATGCAGCTGACAAAGAAGCAAGTATATTGGCCGCCATTGAATCGGTTGTAGCTGGTAGCAGTTTGGACAATTCCTTGGAAGATGTTAAACTTGAGCCATTAGATCCCAAAGAAGAAGCTGAAATTTATAAAGATGGAATGGTTTGGGATCGTGCCGATGCTAGTCCTCCAGAAGGGTTTACCCTATGTACAACAGAACAAGGTATTGTTGTTCTAAGAAAAAGACGTCAAAGAAATTTACAAAAGTTAGGAATTGGTGGCTTTAGCGTACGAAATCGTAATATGAATAAAAATGCAGGCGGAAATAAGGAATCAAAAGAAGATGGAGATGAAATTGATTTTCTTCAACTTCAAATACCAACAATGACGGCTGAAAGTCAGATAAACGTTGATAAGAAAAAGAAACCAATTCGTAAAAAGCAAAAAAGTAAACTAATCGAAGTGTATCCAAGTTATCTTCAAGAAGCTTTTTTCGGCAAATCTTTGCTTGACACAACAAAACCTAAATTCGAATCAGCGAGCAGTGAAGATGAAGCCAAAAGTTCAGTTTCTGAAGATAAAACAATAAAGTTATCAATGGAAGAGTTAAAAATGATTGAAGCAATGCGAGCCAAACAACATTTACAGCTCCAGCAACAACTCCATCAGCAACAACAACTGCAGATAAAAGCTGCAGCAGAACAACATATAAGACAACAAGAGATTAAATATCAACCAAAGCAAGAACGAAATATAAAAGAAGAATTATTAGACGGATTACGTCCGAAAAAGGAGAAATTAGAAAGTTTATTAGATGACAATGACGATAGTGATACAGAAGCTTTAAAAGATATTCTACCAAATGATTTACTCGACAACGATTTGGTTAATACAATAATGAACGAAAATACAGATTTGTCTAAAAATGCCGAGGATTTGGTACGTTTAACTAACGAAAATGTTGATATGGAAGATGATGTTAGGAA
Source organism: Diogma glabrata (assembly GCA_963693315.1). NCBI lineage: Eukaryota > Metazoa > Arthropoda > Insecta > Diptera > Cylindrotomidae > Diogma > Diogma glabrata. Next base: position 36,320,802 of record OY856187.1, on the reverse strand, counting down.
TAAAAACGAATTTAATGATATATTAAATTCTCATTTCAATAATTATGAACCGATTGTGATGAATAGTAAAGAAGTTGAAGAAATATTTAAAGTCGAAGAAATGTTTAAAGTTGTTTTAACAGATGAATCACAAGAATCACAGGAGTCGATGTTAGCTAATCCATTTTCTAATAATAGCGGACAACAACATCAGCCCACATTGATTCAATCAAATATCACAAACGCTTCTATGAATATTCAACAACTTAAAAATCAAACTGGAAGTATAATTGTTCAACAACATCAACGATCTCAGTCACAGTCACATCAAATGTCTGGGGGACAAATGCAACATAACCCGTTATTATCACAAACCAATAATCCATCGCATATTACGCAACATAATCAAATTGATGTTTTGAATCAATCTCAAGGAAATAGTACACAAAGGAATCACCAAAATGCATCAGTACAGCATAAAATAACGTAACTATTTGCTATTTATTTAGTTTTACTGATAAATAATTTTTACCGTTCTATGTTAGTACGCAGTTTGTAGAATCACCGTATTCGAAACAAATTTCTCAAATGCCACAATGGGGAGGGAATATTGGACAACAAACAACACAACAACAATCATCACAGATGTTATCACGAATGGACTCTGTAGAATCATCTATTTCTACTCCTGGTACCGAAGATGAAAGTTTGGGACCACTTTCAGTAACACAACCAAATAATAATCAGAAGTCGTCGGAAAGGATGAAACAAGATGAAGGTAAGATATTGATTAAATATGAATATAATCAGATGAAATTTTGACGAAATTAGGAATGAATCCCCATCCGAAGAATTTAATGTTGTTGTTGTTGTTGTAGCGATGTGTTTGGTGCTAATCCTCCGGCTCCATGTCTAGGTTCAGGATCTCTGCTACTGCCCTTGGGCGGTACCACAAGTCTTCCTTCGTCCTTCGTTCCTTCGTCACAATTAAATAGGTGGTCTACATCGTGCGGCGTGTCCTCACATGCGGGACACTTGTCAATAATTTCAGGTTCAACTCTGCTCATGTAGTTAATTAGAATGCGTGACCAACCGGATCTTAGTTGAGCTAGGATGGATCTGGTGATACGGGGTAGTTGGACCTCTTCGGCGTCTACTTTTGGTGGCTTTCCATTCAAAACACGATTTGGAATATAGTTCTTTATTGTATTTTCAACCGTTTTGGTGTGGATTGTTTTTAAGCCAGTTCTATACGTACATTCGTCTATGTTACCAGTAATCTGGCTATCTCTGACATCTTGCAGAAAGCATCTTGCTGTCTTCCTTAAGTCTCTAGGTGGTTCGGCCGTAGTTAAGGTGTCATTGCAAGGATGTTGCTCTTTGTGACAGGCCAATAGATATTGTTTGGTTAGCATTTCATTATGTTCACGAAGAATTTAATCTGTATTTTTTCTTTTTCACTGTTACCTTTTAAGTCCTTAGCCACCGTTCCGTTTGTTAACCGCCTACTTGACGGATCTCTTTATTTGCGACATTTTCTTTTGATAACACCTTTTTATTTTCATAGACCACTTTTTGCTTAAATCTTGGATTTCGGCCTGCAAATTTTTCATTTTTTTAATATGTTTTAATATGGTTTTGCATAATTTTCATTGGTTTGTATGCTTTTGTCACTTCGATAATTAATTTTGCTTTAATTAAAAGATTTTTATTTTTGGATAATTAAATTTGTTCCTTATAGTGACAATTTTTTTAAACAATAATAATAAAAACAAGAGCTGTCACTATAAGGAACAAACTTATGTGGTTTTCGATTGGTCAGATCTTATTTTGAAATCTGAGATTTTAGCAAGATTTACCCCACACAACTTCCCTTCACTAATACCACTTAAAGTGAAATTTGGCATATGTGAATTGTATTCTTTTTATTATTTAATATGAGATTTTAAAATTTAAGATGAGTTTATAATTAGAATTATAGTCACTAGACATGAATGTATTCAATTGAATAGAATGAAAAATTGCTTTGAAAAGCGAAAGATCCGTAATAAATGTTTTATCTCAATTCCGGTTCAAGGATCGAACCGGCGCTTTCTGATCAGAGTTTATGGTTAACCATTTATCCCACTCGACCAGTGACGAGATAAAAATTTGTTTTTGGACGATTGACGTAACATCACATTTGTATTTTTGTATTGCACTTTTTACAAAAGAATACAAATTTCGAAAATTCGGTGTCGGAATTTGTACCGAGCAGGTAGAAAAGAATTCACTAATAATTTTTGAAAAAGTCAAAAGCGCCATTTTTTATCCAAACCGCAAAATATTAAAAACAGCTGATTTCATGTTCGTGTGGTCACCGAAATTTAGATGGTTTTCGATCAAATCTAACTTTAGCAATCGAAAACCACATTAATTATCCAAAAATAAAAATCTTGTAATTAAAGTAAAATTAAATTAATTTTTTTGATTGACAAACGTTTTAACTTCAACGCGAAAATAGAGAAACGAAAAAGTTGTGCAGTGTACTATTATCTGCAAAAATATCTGCAAGATAAAAGCCTTACGCTTGTTGATGAGTTTAAGATGCAAGATTACATCAAATGCTTTTGAGATATCAGTTGTTAACCTTTCTCAAGTATGATGTTCGAACAATGGAGTACTTAGTTTAGTTGTTAATCTTTTGTTGCTATGTCAAATGGCTGCCGTCGATAATTTAGAGATATAGAAAGTTTTTCGATAATTTAGAGATTTGAAATAAAGTTCTTCCTTATTAATTAAGCAGTATAGCTTGAAACAAAGCGTCGCACGCATGAAGAAGTTTTCCTTGCGGGGTCAGCGGCGGTTATATTACCATCAACTTTAGAATTGAAGTAGACAAGATTTAGTACCAGAGTTTAAAGAATTATTGCAGTAAACATTTTAATCAGAAATTAACATAGTCGTATGTTTTGCCGCTTTAACTTTGCCAATTTCTGCCTTTTTGTTTTCGCTTATTTGGTGTTTTCTTTTCTTTGGTGTTCCAGTACCTGAACCGATTTGTGAGATTTTTGTTATTTACAATTATAATCAACGGGGTATAATACAAACAAAAGAACCTTTACTTATAACTGTGAACAACTAGACCCGTGTTATAGCATCGAAACATGATAATACATCCCTGAGGAATTGCAGCAATTTCAAATTTCACAAAAATTATTCTGTTATTTGGTTCCAAGAGCTTACCCTATTTTAAATGTATCCTAAGGACCGTTCTTGATACTGCAAATACTTTATTCTATAAACTTAAAAACTCAACTTTCCTGTTATTTTAATCGCCATTGATCAAATTTTCTTTCTTTCAAAAACTTGAAAGCCTTAACTGATAATTATATTTCTTTTTCAGTTCTTGGTGAAATGGCAACAATTTCAGCTGTACTCCATGCAAACACAAATCATCCAGAATTAAAGATCGATTATCCAAATTGGACAGATCGTTGTAAACAAATATTAAAAAAGTGGCGTGCCTTATCGAATGAACGTAAAACGCCATTTTTACAGCAGGCTCGGGACAATCGATCTGCATTGCGGATGAAAAAAGCTAATCAGGTATGTTCGTTTAACGTTGTTTCAAAAAGACAATTTTATTATTTTATTTTACTTGAAAAATTTCAATAAAAAAATTACAATATATTTTTGGTCTACCAAAAAATTTCTTTTAAAAATTTAGATTTTCCCACTTTAAAAAAAACTATTTAACATTTTTTTAATAATCAAAATAAACATCTTACAAATTTGGAATTTTCGTTATTTTTTTAATGAAGTTTTATATTTGAACAAAAAATTTTTAACTATAAATATCGTTGCTTTTATTTGTTTTAAGTTGTTCCACGTTTATTTCGTTTGGCCTTTTTATTATTTCTATATTTATTTTGATAATTTTATTTATATTAATAAAATATTCACATTATAAAATTTAGTTTAAAAGCTATAACCTAATTTCCGATTTTGTACGATGTTAAATCATTTACCGCCTATTAAGAGATCATTTTCGAAAATAAATACTTGCATATACATATGTATGATGGGCAAAAGATATGCATTTTGAATGCTTTGTAACTAACAAATATCACTTTGGAATCAGCATACTGAAAATAAAAAAAAAAATTTGTCTTCATTTTCAATTGAAATAATTTGACTTGAAATTTTTTAAAGTTTGTTTTAATAAATTGTTTTTTAGTTCAATATTTTTTTAATAAAACCATATTTTTAATTCATCTCTCATTCAAAATGGTTATGGTTATTTCTTTTGTTTTTTTTCACCATTACTTCAATGACAACAAAATCACATCATCAAAAAAAAAAAAAATCAATTCCATTCAAAATAATACAGGTTCCATCACCAAAAGAAGGGACATCAAAGAGTAATACACCAGTTCCTGTGACAGTTGCAAGTGCATCACCAATTGCTGAAATGGCTGATAATTGCAATATGAGCAGCCGTAATTCCCATCAAATCATTGTAGGACATCAACAGGTGCAAAACCAGCAACAACAGAATATCCAGCAAATACAACAAATTCAACATCAGCAGCATTTAGTAGAGGTGCAAGGAAATTCAATGGATGGAAATTTAGAAGAATTAACAGCATCCTCACAAAATTTTATTATTAATAATAAATCTAGTGCATCAGATAATAATATTAATAATACTACCACCACAACCATCACATCTTCTACCACTTTCACAACATCCACCACTTTATCCTCTGTTGATAACAATAATATCCAAAACATTAACAATTTTTTAACCAAAACTAATACCTCAGTAGACTCAACTGCTAACATTAACAGTAATAGTAAAATAGTTGAAAATGAATTGACAAATGTTTCTCAATCCGAAAACGATAATAATAATACAATAACATTAACAACACCCACGGTGAAAACGATTAATAATGATAATGTTTCATGTAATAATTCAGAAAATACTATAACTGCTACTTTTATTAAAAGCAAAAATGCTAATATTTCGGCGGCAGCAAATATAGCAAACAGTTTTATTAATTTAACAAATTTACATGCATCTAATAATATTATTTCATCAACTGCAATACCAACAAATTTAAATGTTATTGTTTCACAACCAATAACCCATCATTTTATGAAAACTTTTACAATTGGTAAAGTAACAAAACCGGGTTTGATTGTGCCAAATGTGATTGCATCCAATATTACACCACAATTTACTGTACACCATCAATATGGTTTACATACAAACCCTAACGGACCTGCACCTAATGTAACCGTTAATCCAAATGGGAATTTTAACACAAATACAAGTAATATTGTCAGACCTGCTTTTAATAGCACATTTCGTCCGTTCTTACAACAATCTAATAATACAGCGCTTAATTTCAATATTATTGGAACTAACAATAATGTATCTGTTAAATCCCCCATTTTAGCAGCACAATTACAAACTCTTACTCAATTGACGAACCCCGGTCAAACAAATTCTAAAAATATAAATAATTGCAGTAATAAAACGGCTACTGTGCATTATCAAATAACGCAACAACCAATAAATGAATCAAATATTTTAGCTGTGAAAATTGCATCGCCTGCTATAGTTGAGTCCACTACATCGAGGTCGCAAAGTCCTTTTAGTTATAGTCCTCAACCTCCTAAAACTCCAAGTACTCCATCTACACCGCGTTCCCTAACACCTCATCAAAGTAATAGTATAACTAATAATGACCAGCAAATTCGTGTATTAACACCATCGGAAATTATGCGTACTTTACCATCCCTTCCTAATCAAGATGTTGGCTGTTGTTTTGATAATAATTCTGTAAAAAATGCTAGCAATAATATTAATAATAATCAACAACAGCAACAATTAAATAATAATCAAATAAGTAGTACTACAATTCCTTCATCACAGTGCGTTTTTTCTACTAATGATCCCTCACAAACAAATACCACTTCCATCATAACAACATCAACTTCAAACGCACTACCAATGGTGAGAGATGTTGTAATCGTTTTCATTTTTAAATTAAATCTTGTTATTTTTTGTTTTCATAGTAATTTTTACGTTTTTTAATATAATTAATTTTTTTTTCATTATTCAAAAGCTTGAATTTATACTATGAGAGAGAGGTATAACAGTTTTATTTTTCTAAGATGCAATTCATATTCTTACTGATGGTCAGATGAATTTCCCTAAAAGTCTATACATATCATTTTATTTCAAGTCTATAAGCCCGTAAGTGACACTTAAGAGATACACATCACCTCTCCATGCCCTACGAGAAAAGTGGCTGTTAATCCAAATCCTGTTTAAAATCTTATCCAAATAGACTAACTTTGTTAGACTGTATTTCATTCTGTTGAATATTTTAAGTAGATCCTTTAAATCGTTTCTTATTTCTAAAGTTTGTGTTTTCAACATTTTCACTTTTCTTTTTTGTTTGCAACAAACAATGAAATATTGACAACTTTAATTTTGGTATTTCTTAACTATTAATTCTTTTAAAGATAATCGATTAGTTTTTAACGGCTATTCCTTAATGAAACATAAAAATTAAAAAAGCATCTTATTCTTTTTTTGTTTTTTTTTTTAACAATTTGATTTACATATGTTTTTGCAAAAAATCAAGAGAAATCGTACATTAAAAGAGTTTGCTGTTTAATTGTTGTTTTGATTGAATTTTGTTTGTTTAATTTTCATGAAGCAAAAAAAAACCGCATGAACTGTTAAAAAAACATAAAACTCCTATAACCTAATCTTTCCTTAAAATAAAAAATCACTCCTAGGTAGTTATGCATGGTTTTATTTATTGATTTTAATTTTGGTAAAACACAGTTAGTTCTAAAACAATTAATCTTAATTAATTTCAGCACTTTTGTTTAATTTTTGTCATTTTCAGCTGTGGCATAATTTTTTAATTTTTGTTAAAATCAAATCGAACTAACTCTTATGTATTAATTAACAATTTTTTGTTCTTTTTTCTGTCTCTGGTTGGGTGTTATTTTATATTATTTGGAAGCATGTTTCACTTTATTGAAAACACAGTACTCGATATTATTAATTTATTTCTATTTTATGATTCAACTTCACGTTTAATTAATTTTTCTTAAATTATTCATTCGATTGAATTTAATTATTGAATCGCAATAGTAGAAATATAATAAGAAATATTATTCTTTTTAGGATCAAGAAAAAATTACGGCACAACAAAAATCAATGCGTGAGCAAGAGCAAGAAAGACAATGGAAACAATTACAAGCGCTACGTGCTAGAGAGCAACAGTTGCAACAACTTGTACTACAAGATCAACGCACTCAAGGTTCGACTACCTCTAACAATATATTTTATAAAAGAAATACATTTTGATTTATAATTTCCTAGACCCGACAATGCAGCTTCAAATATCAACTAGTTCGAATAATTATTCTATCGGGCCAGTTGCAAGTCCTTCACCAAATTCACGGAATGCTCAATTTGTTGCTCCTGCAATCAAAGGACGAATTGTTGGCTCCTCACAAAGTCCAACTACATTTCATCATCCAGGCATTTCGCGTCCAGTATCGGTTCAAGTACCACGTTCAGGTCAAGTACAACAAAATATGAATCATAGTCCATTCTCACCACAATCACAAACACCATTATCGCCATTGGATCAAGGATTTCCTGGAAGTCCAGCTACTCAAAATAATATTGATCCATTTTCACGACCATCATCCGAAAACTCCCAACCTGATGCGTTTGTTCTACATGTACGATTTTAATTTTAATTCTTTTAAAGTTATTACTAATTTGTTTAATTTTAGTCGCCTCAAAATCCGCGATCGTTTGGTCAACAGAGTCCTAACGCAACTCAAAATCGAAGTCCAGCGTATGTAACACAAACATCCAACCCTGGTGTTAACAACTCTGCAACAGGAACACGAATGACAATAGACACAGGGTATGGACAAGCCCCAAATACTCCACGACCTCAATTTACAGGTGGGTCAAATCGAACAACCGTTTACGCACGCCCGGGTGATATGTTTGGGTCGCAAGGATCACCTTTTACTTCGCCTAGGAGCGATATTTTTCAACCATCACAAACGCAACAACCTCAATTGCAAACACAATCTGATGGAAATCGTCAACTTCGAGATTTACTACAACGGCAACAAGTTCAAACACCTAATTCACCAATATGTAATAATCAATCTCAATTAATCAATCCAAGTCCATCCCCATCTCCCGCACCTCGATGGTCAGATAATGATGAAGCTTGTATTGCTGCAACACAAGGACAACCACAGTCTGATATTACATTTAGGCAACCTTTGCCCCCCGGAATGATTTTAAGGCCACAAAGAATGACATTGACAACCGGTGGTACAATTATACGAACAAACCAACTTATGCAAGGACAGATGGTTGGTAATCCACGAGGAATAGCTATCACATCAGACGTACGACAAAGATTGGTGCGTCCGGGTATAAATGTAATGCAAGGGCAACAAATTATAACAAATCATCCATCCGGACAACAAACCCAATTTATTATATCCAGTGGACAAAGAATGCCAATTAGTGTATCCAATATAAATAGAAATATTTCTGCTGAACATTTTGGGCAAACAATTCAACAAAATCAGCAAGGTCAGCAAATAATTCAAAGTATTCACAGTGAAGGCAATAATTCCAATGCATTCATAAATCAACGTATGTCTAGAATGGAAATCGTAACAGAAAAGGAGCAAGGTGTTCAACAAGCTTCCGCTATAATTGACAATCAATTAAGACATGCTAGTCAAACAAACCAATCTAGTTCGTCAGAACCAGAAACTAATGAAATACCTGATAATGTAACAGCTGAGCTAGAAAAGTTAGAGCAAGAAGAAAATAGTGGAATAGGTGAGGTTGAAGGTGTTGGTGATATCCTAGGGGGACTCGATGAAGACGACGATGACTTATTGGGTAAAACAATACGAATTTTCCTAATTTTTTTCATAAATTATTTATCTGTTTTTAATTTATAGTATCTCTTACTGCTGAAATGGGCGCCGATTTTAATATTCTTGAATATGCAGATCCAGAATTAGATACATTGAATGATGGTGAGAAAGCGAATTTATTAGATAGTTTAGAATTAGATGAAGGAGAATCTGATAAAGATGATAAAAAGAAGGAAATCGATGAAAAAAATGAGTATGTTTGAAATATGCATATATCTTTAAATTTTACTGTAATAATGTTTTAATTAATTTTTAGCATTACACACCAAAAACTTAGCGATAATAAATCAAATATGCAAATGAGTGTCGGAGGAGTATTAAATCAAATTCAACAACCGATTGTTTCACAAAATGTTACATCATCACAGAATAATACAATCATAACTTCACAACAAGTGATAATTAATTCCAGAAATCAACATAACATAATTCAAAATTTGCCACATTTGGCAAACATTCAACAACAACAAATACATCAGTCAAAACATCCACCGCAGTTAATATTAAGTACGAATACACAGGATGGGAATCAATTTCAGCAAATTAATCGAATTAAAACGATACAAATGCATCCATCACAACAACAACAAGGAAAACCAATTCCGCAACATTTGCAGCAAATACAACATCAAATGCAACAACAAGGGACTTCTGGTGGGCAAGTTTTGCCTATAAGAACCCAAGTTCTTTCAAAAGATGGGAATACTATTGGCATTCTTAATTCTAATAACAACAATTTAACTGTCAGTTTTCCGGGATTGATAAATCGTTCTGGGTAAATATTTAAATAAAATTTCTGATTTCTACAATTTATTTTGAATACTTTGTTTATCCATATTTAGAAATATTCAACAAATGCAGCCAAGACAACAACGTTTTCAACAAATTCGTATTACGAATCCATCTGGTTTGCAACAAACAATAATACAACAACAAGGCTCACAAGGACAAAAACCACGTATGATGGTCCAACAACAACATCAACCTATGCAACAGCAACAACAATCAAACCAACCTACCCACCGAATTGTTAACATGGTTAATACAGGTCAATCTCCACAATCGAATCAAAACCCTCCACCTCCTCCACCTCCATACCCTGGACCACCACCTCCATATCCAGGCAATTTAACATCAAACTCATCTCAGGTATGTTTACTTTTTATTTTTTTCAAAATATATCTTTAGTTTAATTATGTGTTTGAAACTTTAACTATTTTTTTGATTTTATTTTAAATAATATAAAATGAAATCATGATTTTTCTTTCTAATTTAATTAATAATTAAAAAAAGGATTAAAGAAATTAAATTCGCTTGTCTTAATAATTATTTATGTTATTTTGATTTTTATTGTTGGATTTTTTCTCATTGTACGCATGTCTGTACGTTTAATTAAATTTTATCAAACGACAAAATTATCATTAAATTTTAAAAAACATATATTAAAATTCAAATCAAAAAAAGTATTATTCTTGTCAAACGCCTGGAATATTTATGACCACTGGAACATATCATAAGCCGCAGCGAAGACCGTTACTGCTACAGGTAAGATTGAGCTAGAAAGAAAAACAAAACAAAAAATCTGATTTAGTAAATTATTGAATCGACACAATATGAATCTGTATTAGGACAATGATGAATTTCAAATGCACCATTACGCATTGTATTTTTTTAATTAATAATTTTGTATTAGATGTATCATAGATATGTATTTGTATGAATTTTGTTTTTTTTTTAAATATTATTTCTTATGATTTCTTTGATGAATGCTTTGAATATTATTTAAAAATTCGAATATGGTTGAATAATTTTACATTTCAATGCTCAAAGTACTAAAAAAATCATGGGCATTTTCATTAAATATAACTTTGAAAATCATTTTCAGTACCATCATATCGAAATAAATGATTAAAGAGGATTGCTTAAAATGATTCATGTTGTTAGCCATTAAATCCTCGCACAAAATTATTACTGTAGCATAACTAAATTTACTGGTTCGGCTCAATATCCTTGTTTATAAATTTGTTTAGAAAATTATGATAATTTTAGAGAGTTGAACTTTAATTACAATTTATTGCTTTTATATTTTATACTGCTACTTCTTTTTAGAACAAGGATGTTGCATCTCCATCAATAATTGCTACAAAGTTCATGCAATTTGTTGTTTGAAATGTTTTTGTGTATCCACAAGTTTTTATTGCTTTAGCCTTTTTTTATTGATTGTAATACGAGCAATTTCAACCTTAGTCGAATGTTAACTTTAAGCCAAACTCTAACTAAATCATATTTGTGTATTTGTCTTTGGCCTTTATAACAAATTTTGTTTTTTTCTTTTAATTATTGTTATTTAGGAACAACCTCTACTGCTAGAAGATTTACTGGAACAAGAGAAACGAGAACAAGAACGACAGATGGTATCGTCAACTACTCAACAATCAGAACTAAATAATTCTGTTCAAACAAATAATCAAAATTTATTAAGTGATCAAGATTTTGAAAGACTTAAAGTTGATGTATTAAATGCAGCTCCTCAAGGATTACCTGCTCAAGGACTATTGCCAATTAAACAAAATCAAATTATTGTTAATCAAATAAATCCAACAGTTCCAGGCAATATTAACAGTGGGATCAGAAATCAATTTTTACCACGAATTGTTAATCAACAACAATGGCGTGGTATTTCACTTAATATTCAAACACCAAATCAACACAGTAATATTGTAAATTCATCATCAGATGTTTCTAATACGCCAACAACAACAACTACTACAAGCAGGTATTTTATTTTTTCAAAAGCAAATATTAAATCTAGTGTTAAACCAATTTATTCTGTTTCGTCTTAGTGTTCAACTCTTCAATGCAAATCTTTTGGCACCACCACAATTACCTCCAGAAAATATTGTAACTGATCAAGATCGACAAATACAATATATTTACGAACAATGGCTAGCGAATCAGGAAACTATACTAAACAATCAGTTAAAATATTATGAAACAGAAGTTTTAAAATTGAGAAAAATTCGAAAATCTTTGAACTCAAAACAACGACAGTTGAAAAAAACGGGCAATGTTTTAACCGAACCAGATGCCGCTGAATTAACTAAAATAACACAAGAACAAACATTTTACCAAAAACATTTGGATAGTGCTCGAAAACAAGCAAGACAACATGGGCTTGTAATGCAAGATTATCGTAGTAAACAACAAAATAAAATTCAATCTCAGCTTATTTCACAAGGTCATCCGAGTTTATCTCCGGCTCAAGTTGCTCCACAATCTCCCATGACCGCATCACCAAGTGCATCACAACAACATCATATCTTGCTTTCACAATCGCCGATATCAAATCCGATCTTACAACCATCACAAAGTCCACTACAATCATCCAGTCCGATTATGCCGCCGCAAAGTCCAGGTCCATCAAGTCTAAACTCTATAATGCAAAGTCCTGGAAACCAAACTTCAAATAGTGGAATGTCTCCTTATGGAACCATGCAATCATCACCGAGAATCGGTACACCTCATTCGCAAAATGATGAAGGCCCATTTAGTCCAAGTGGTTCAAACGGACCTTCTGTATCGCCATCAATTCCAAGTAGATTACAGTCGCCGGCACCGAGAATAACATCACCACAAAATCGAATGACCGGATCGCAACTAATGCAGGGTGGACGTATAATAACAAGCCCAATTATGGTTCAAAACATACAGCAACATCAAAACCGTTTTGTTCGTCCTCAATCGTTGAGTATTGATCAAGGAATTAGACCACGTGCAATGAGTCAACAGCAACAACAGCAGGGTAATATTCGATCTCATGCTGGCTATCAATCTCCAATCGGCAGTCCTCAGTCTGGTCAACCTGCTAGTATAGATCATTTACAAAATCAAAGAATTTTAATTGCGCAGCAAAGACGACAACAACAAATATATCATCATCAGCAGCAGCAGCAATATCTACAACAACAACAGCAGCAGCAGCAACAACAGCAGCAACAACAACAACAAATTCAACTCAGTCCGATACATCCACAACCACCATCACCAATGTTAAGTCAAAGTATGAACAGTGCAACATCACCAATGCCTCGTTCACCAATGGTGCATTACAATTCAAACCAACCGCCATCTAGCCCAATGATAATAGGTGGTTCACCTCTAATGAGACGTCCGCCGAGTACTGGCGGGCCAATAAATTCACCGATTGTGCCAGATCGTCCACAAAGTGTAGAAAGTTCGCCTAGAAATTCATACATTCATCATCAAATGAATGAGGGTAATGATAACAGTAACAATGATGGTGGTGGTGGTGGACACGGTCCGATTCCAATAGTCCAAAGTGAATTTTATAATAAAGTAAAACCTGGTTTACGAGGTGGTACGCCGATGTGGGGTCGAGGTGCAAAACGATTGCCAACTCCCTCAATGAGTGCTCTAATAAAAGAAAGCCAACAAAAGGAAATTATTGAAAATAGTGAGTTATTTAAAAAGGAAAGCCATCTGGCACGAGTATCAATATTGAAAAAGAAACCTCAATCTTTGAAATCAAATCATAATTCTCCGTCAACTTCGACAATACAGAAAAAAATTCCAGTTGATGATCGGTTAGATGAAGTTGTTTTAATTGATAGTAGTCCAGATGAAAAACAACGAATAATGGATTATGATGATGATAATGATAAAGCATTGGTCGCAACTGAAGTATCCCTGAGTTCTGTAGCACAACATGCTACTGAAGTTGATGATATATCAGTAATTGAATCGTTTGCAGCCCAAGAGTTCAATGATATTGTTTCAAGTCCTTTGGAATCTGGTGAAGTTACTGAAGAATATGTTTTATTTTCATCATCTGATGTAGTTCAAACTGGGATAATGTCTTCTAATGATGAAAATAATATTCATCTTATAAATGTGGGATTGCAAAGCGATGATGACCATGAGCATAATCACAGTGTGGATGATGATTCAAATGATAAATTACTTAATGATCCATCGGATTATCATGACAGTCCTACAGGTGATCATCACTATACAGCACATGAAGATGACATGATTTCAATGGGATCGGAAATTGTTATAATTGATACTCCAGCCAAATCGCCAGAAGAACATAATATCGCAACAACAGAAGATTTTGAGGCAATGATAGATTGTGGGAACTCCAAAGATGGAAAGGATGGAGTTGCCAATACCCAAGAAAATAAACTGGAAAAAACACCAACACCACCGCCTATTACTCTAGCTAGTACTCCCTCAAGCATGAGTTTATCACATTCGCATTCATCAAATCATCAGCATATTATTCAATCATCACAATCGATTGCCAGTACACAGGCCAATTCAGCACACTCCATTATGCATCATAGTAAATCAGAACCTAAAATAATTCAAATTGTGTCACAAAGCAGCAATACTAACTCTAACTTCGGAAGCAAAAATAATCCGATAATGACATACACAACTAGAATTCCATTAACAGCAGCAATGATTCAACCTCGACCTGGTATGTCCACAGTTTCACTTGGTGCACACAAAAAATTGGTTAAAGATTCTACTCAAACTACCGCTAAAGTTTCGATTGGCAATACAACAATTTCTGTACCAGTTTTAAAAACGGTACCGTTACCAGGCGGTAATCATAGTAAATCGAATATACATGAGTCTCCGATACATAAAGGTATTAGTTTAAATTTGTCTAAATCACCAGCATTTATAAATGTTGGCCAGAAAATTAATACTTCATCGATTTTTACATTAACTACTTTTAATTTGACACAACCAACTGCAGGAAGATATGTATCTGCTATTAATAAAAATCCAACTGCCACAACTCATTACCATCATCCAATAACAATAAATCAATCAAGTGTTTCTACAATGGCTACTGATAATTTCATTGAAAAACTTTCACCAAAACCATCGTCCAGTTTATCATATTCAAAACTGTCACAACTAACGGTGACCCAAGATGCATCTTTACCAACCAAAATATTCGAAGACGAATCGATTTCGCCCGATAGTTCGATAGAGCATGATGATCAAGATTTAATTTCTCCTGAAAAATTAGATTTATCATTAGAAAAAGAATTGCAAGATAAAACGAATCAAGTCTTAAAGGAAGAATCTAAAAAGTTAATCGAAATGTCGAACTCACTTTCACCATCTAAAAAATCACCACCTGTTTTAATAAATGAATCTTCTAACCATTCTGATCGATCTGAAAATATCGTGATGCAATCTCCTAAAGATCAAAATAGTCAATCAAGTAATAGCAATGAAAAATCTTCAAAACAAGGCGTGATTCCTGTTCATGTCATTATAAAATCAAGAGAATCAAGCCGTAGTCCAGTTCTGCCACCGGCTCAACAACAAAGATTGATATCTATAATGCCACAATTGTCTCCACTTTCACAACCAACTGAAATGACTACAAATATGGCGAATGTATCCCAACAACTGCGATCTATTATGAATTCGATTAATCAAAACACGGTTACATCGCAAGGAAATATTTCTAAAATAAATGATTCCATGATATCATCAAATATTTTATCAACAAATACATCGGGGCTGACGTCATCACAATCAACAGCCGAACCAAATCAAATAAATTATGAAAATTTATTGCCGTCCACCAAAGTGGAAAATGTCCACAATAAAAATGATGAAAAACCTGTAACGTCAATCACGCATATGTCTCAGGGAGAAATACAACCACCACCTTCATATGTTCTTCAACCAACTACAAATCCATCAAAAATAATATCAGCGCAGCTATTGACTCCATCCGATCGGATTACGCAGCCAACACAATCAACTAATATATTGGTTGTTAAACAATTACGCACTACTACAAGTCCATCTATTATGTCGAATACAATGTCATCTCAGACGCATCACATGAAGCAACCTAGCTATAAACCGTTGTCTCAATCAACAATCATCGCCATGCCTCATCCTCAACAATCCGTGCAATCACAAACACAAAACCAACATCAAACGGTATTTTTGACAACACAACTACCTAATTTAACGAAAATACAATCGAATGAAATGAAAGAAGTTAAATTGCAGCAATCCAACATAATTCTAAGCAATGCGTTAGCTGGCGGATTGACGTCATCATCAATATCTACATCATCAATACAACCACCAGCATTAATTGTAACGTCATCTCGACCCGGCGTTATTTCAACGAATATTGTTCCACAATCAACAACTTTGACTATTGTTTCATCAGCACCAGCTAAAACAACTATGTCTGGTGGTAGTATTTTAAGTGCAACTTTATCTCAACCGTCAACTAAATCAAATACTTTATTGCATAATCAGTTGACTAGTTCGCCATTTAGACGGTCAAAATCAACGGATGAAGTTCCCGTATTTTTAAAAGAAGTGACTCCAGCTCAAATTATTAGTAGTAAGCGACATAGCCTAGAAACTTCATCCGCAGCAGCAGCTGTTGTGAATGCCATTAAATCCGAAGCAATGGAAGGATCGGACGAGAACGCAGTAACATCATCAGTTTCGTCCTCTTCTTTATCAACATTGATACAGCATAATCAACAAATACACAAATCTGACCAATATTCATCACAATCAAATAATTCTGTAGCTGGGCATACTAATAATCACACGATGGGATGTAAATTTTCGGCAATCACATCACCATCTGTAAAATCCGAAGATTCACAAAATGTGTTATTAAAACAACTGTTACAGAATTCTGGATCAGGTTCATCAAATACACCATCACCCACATCGCCTGCAATTAACACCTCAAGACCTGTAACAATGCTTCGTGCACCTAGTTTAGGCGTCGTAAGTTCACTTGAAGCTCAACTGGCCAGACCAGTTATACCACCAGTCCCTCCGGCTCAGTTATCAACTATTTCATCTTCAATTGTTACACATTCGCCGATTATTTCATCGATGTCAAGTCACATGAGTGGCAATCATTTAACCAAATCATCTGACAGCTCGAGTGAGCAATTCATTTCGAATTTACTTACCAGTTCCACAACGACAACAACAACACACAGAATTATGTCACGCGAAACATCTTTTGTTTCTAAACCAATAGTAACTCCAAGCACTGAATCAAATCAAGTTCAAAACCACCCGGAATTCAAAACATATCAAAATTCTTCCAAAATGGAAGATAAAATTATTAAAAATCGCAATCAAATGCAAAATTTAACGCAAAGCTATCATCCAATTGTATCTCAAGGAAATTTGATTTCAACAACACAACCGACTCCATCATCACCTATAACTGTGGTAAAACAAACATCACAACCAACTCCGCCACCACCACCGCCACCTCCTTATCCGGGCAATAATCATCGACATCAACAAATTATAGAAAATATGCATTCACATTCTAACTCTCCAATTATTGTTAAAGAAATGCATCAATCAAATTCAAATCAACATATCATAAGCCACCAAAACGATTCAACCGAAGTTAAAAAAGAAATTCTTGATGAGAATTCTCAACAAAGTACGATCTCGGATCAAGGTATGAATAAAAGTGATACACCATCAATTCTATCAACATCAAAAGATGAATTAAATGAATCAATGGAATCTGAGAGTCAACCGCAAACCTCAACGACGAATACAAAAAATTCGACTACTGTCGATGCTGCAATAGAGCTAAAACGTAAAAAACGTCGAGAATATCAAAAACAAAGACGTCAAATGCAAATTCAAAATAAAGAAATTTCAAGTAATCCAGTGAAGAAAAAACCACGTAAAATATCAAAGGTTGATGAAGACTTTGATACATTTATTGATAATTTAATGAATCAAATGAGACAATTACCATCGTTGCATATATTAGAGCCTCTTCTTAGTAGAAATTTCAGTGTTTGTCCGTTTTACGGTAGTGGAGATTTTAGTAAATTAGGGTATAATTCAGTGAAAGATGAAACGTCATCAGAACCTGAGGAAATAATCAGGCCAACATTTGGTGAGCTGGTTGGGAAATTTGGACAAGCAGAAATTCCGTATGTGGCTGATTTTTATAATACCAAACCGTTTGGATTTAAAACACCGTTATCAGATTCGTTGACGACATCAACTCAGCGAGGATTCTACGATCAAGAATTTCCTCCTATTAAATTGGAAAATGAAGAAGATCGTGTGCGTTATGAGGTTTTATTTAAAGAACGTGAAATTGGAACGCCCGATACGATTATTAGTACATCAAGTCCTGAATGTTCGCAATGGGAATCATCTCCATCTCACTGTACTGGTTATTACTATCCTGGCCTTCGTCTAATTAAAGAAGAAAATGAAGTTGAAGATGAAAGCTGGATAACAAAGCGCATGTCACCACAAATACCTATTATTGCTCCAGTTCCAATTAAATTGAAAACTGGCATATCATTAACAACAGATAAAAGCTTATTTGATACGAATAATAAAGAAAATGAAAATATTTGTGACACAATAGGAACTCAGTCCAAATTCGGACCGCCAACACCGATTCCTAAAGACAACAATAACGTAACCGTTACGTTAACTTTAACATCGTCGGCCGCAGAGGATATATTAGGTGTGCTAAAAGATTTGGCAAATATCTTAAACATTCCAGCTCCGTCAACATATCAAATAGTCGAACGAACGCAAACCCCACCAAGTCAAAAATTGGGTTTGTATCGAACAAGAGGTAGAGATGGAAAAGAAGGTGTACCAATTGATATACAAACCATTCTGAATGGAGCCGCCAAGTTTTGTCGACATTGTGATGTTGTTATATTAAATTCAATGATCCGTGCAAAATCATCAGAATTTCCATTACTTGCCTTAAATAATAGTAGCAGTAATAGTAATGCAAACGAAATGATTGAATCGGATGATTTGTATTTCTGCAGTAAATCATGCTATAAACAGTTTCAATGGCGTCCAACATCAATTATCGATGATAAACAAAACACTTCAGCTTCGCCTAAATTACAATCTGATGCATCCTCATCGTCATCATTTTCGAATAAAATGTTAACCCATTCTAGTGATATGTATCGATCTATGAATATCGATAATGATCGCTTTTCTGATAAACATGATATTCAAAATGCATTAAAAGAATTTTTGATTAAACAGGAAATGAAAGACGACGACGATCACAATATATTTTTAATTCCTTCAACGGACAGAAGAGTGCGAAGACATGATGAAAATATTAATAGTGGATTAGAAGGACCTCCAAAGAAAATGCATAAAGGATCGCGATTTAAATATTTCACAAATGATTGTTTTCATTCTCCAATGAAATATAAAAAACCAACGGAACGCGAAATCACAGAGATGTTATTTCGTATGAATATTACAGTATCACCAATAGTTTCACCTCGGATTCCAGATGATACTCGTAAGTGTATTTTTTGTCATTCAACTGGTGATGGAGTGGCTGATGGTCCTTCTCGGCTCTTAAATTTCGATGTTGATAAATGGGTTCATTTGAATTGTGCTTTATGGTCAGATGGAGTGTATGAAATCGAAAATGGAGGATTAATGCAATTAGAAGCTGCTTTACAGGTTAGTCTAAATCAACAATGCGTATTCTGCAACAACACGGGTGCGACATTGAAATGTTTCAAACCACGATGTGGAAATATATATCATTTAAACTGTGCAATGAAAGATAATTGTATATTCTATAAGAATAAATCTGTAATGTGTGCTAGTCACGCACCAAGAACAGAAAAGGATAATGAATTAACGACATTAAGTGTTGAACGGCGAGTGTATGTTGAGCGTGACGAAAGCCGGCAAGTAGCTTCGGTGATGCATTATTCAGAATTCTCGAATTTAATGAGAGTTGGTAGCCTTATATTTTTAAATGTAGGACAACTACTTCCTCATCAATTATCTTCGTTTCATAACCAGAATTACATTTATCCAAATGGATATAAAATAATTCGATTTTATTGGTCAATGCGACGTCCAAACAAACGGTGTCGATACGTCTGCTCAATAGTTGATGTTAGTGGTCGGCCCGAATTCCGTGTATTAGTACAAGAGCCATCTGAGGAAGATATAGAGTTACGAGATTGTAGTGCGCGCGCAGTGTGGCAACGAATATTAGAGCCTCTAGCCCAACTCCGAAAAGATAATAATTTAGTACAAATATTTCCAAAATATGTTTCCGGTGAAGATCTTTTTGGTTTAACAGAACCAGCAATTGTTCGTATTCTTGAAAGTCTACCAGGAGTTGAAACACTTACAGATTATAAATTTAAATATGGACGTAATCCGTTATTAGAATTGCCACTAGCCATAAATCCGTCTGGTGCTGCAAGAACGGAAGCAAAATTGAAAGCAACATTAGGATGGAAAAAGCCACATACTCAGCGTACTGGATCAGCTAGTCAACGTCCTGCATTTGTTCCAACAACATCGATTGTTGGTGAAGTTGCCTGCCCGTATAGCAAGCAATTTGTTCATTCGAAAAGTTCGCAATATAAAAAAATGAAGCAGGAATGGAGAAATAATGTATTCTTGGCGCGATCAAAAATTCAAGGTTTAGGATTATATGCAGCAAGAGATTTAGAGAAACATACAATGGTAATTGAATATATTGGTGAAGTAATTCGAGGGGAACTGTCTGAATTGAGAGAAAAGCAGTATGAGGCTAGAGTAGGTTTTTCATTTTATGTACATGAAAATATGATTGATGATTTAATTTTGTGTTTCTAGAATCGTGGCATATATATGTTCCGGTTAGATGAAGATCGTGTTGTTGATGCAACATTGAGTGGTGGCTTAGCGCGTTATATAAATCACTCGTGTTATCCAAATTGTGTCACAGAAATTGTGGAAGTAGATCGGGAAGTTAGGATTATTATATTTGCAAAACGAAGAATTAATCGTGGTGAAGAAGTAAGTTAAAATTGCTAAACATTTTTAAATAGTTAATTTATATTTTTTTTTCAATTTTCAGCTTTCATATGATTATAAATTTGATATTGAGGACGATGCAAATAAAATTTCTTGTATGTGTGGAGCACCAAATTGTCGAAAATGGATGAATTAAAAAGCAAATGACTTCTTTGTATATTTATGTTAGAAAGTTTTTTTTTTATAAATATGTTAGGCAAAGATTCAACTTATTTTATTTAATTCAATATTTAATCATTATGATTCATTTGACTTAATCAATAAAAGTGAAAAAAAAAAACAATCGGCAAAAAAAATTTATTGTAAATAAATTTTTTTTCAACTAATTTTCAAAGTGAAAGCGTATGGAAAAAAACTTTTAAAAAAAGATTTAGTTATAATTTAAAAAGAAAATATATTATTTAATTAAATTGAAAATTATGTTACCTCTAAATTAATTATAATAATGAAATTTAAAGTAAAAAAATAAGAAATATATTAAATATAGATATATCAATAGATCATAAAAATTAATAAATTTATATACAAATAAAAAATTTAGATTTTAATATAACAAAAACTGTAAATAACTTTAAATTACATTTAAAATGCAAATAAGAATAAAAAATATTTTAAATAAATTTTAATTTACTATTTAAATCGGCAATCAATCTATTGAAACAGAATTTAAACTTTCTAGAAAAACGAAGAAAATAGAGTTTGCATTCCCGGGAAACTAGAAGAAAAAATATTTAGGTAATTAATATAAATATGTAATGAGTGTTAAACCTTTTTTCTCTCTTGTAGCCACAGAAAACATATGCGGAAAACGGAGATGGGATAACTAAAGCTACTAACTAAAGATTTACGTTCGGATTTTCTCATCAAAAAATACGGAAATACTTGATAAAAAAAAACCCGTTTGTAATTATTGAGAGCTGTTGTAAATATAGTGTTTGATTGCAGGTGTTTGGTGCGTGTTTGATTGCATGGACTGCAGACAGCAAACTTCGATGTTTGTTTGTAAAAGGTATTTAATCCTGTTTTTATAAGATTTCAAGTCATTTTCAATATTAAATTTGTATCTATCCAACTATAAGGATTTTGTTTCTTCCTAAAAAAGTAATCACGTATTTTTAAAATCTTTTGACTGATTTAATTATACTTTAGTAACACACAATTTATTGATGTATTCAATAAATTTGATTATACAAAACTATTTCTCTTCATTTCACGGTTAAATAAAAATATAGTTCATTTCCCTATCGGCAATATAGTTTTCTAACAAAGTTGAATGTTATGACGACAATATGTTTTTATTAGTTTTTTGTATAGTAAATCGATAAACTGTGTATTACAAAAAAAGGGATTATCAGTTGGATCGAAGTTGAATTTTTCAAGTCCAAACGAAATTTGTTGATTCAAACTCATTAATTCGCCTTTTTTATTCTACGGAATACTGCAGTGAAATGTGGGGAAGTATGTGTTTGTGAACAATAAAATGTCTAGAGTCTAGACTATTGAAAATACCCGTCCTTTGATTCCTTTCACTGCCTTCCATTCAATTGGACATAGTTTCGTCGGCTACTCAAAACGTCTGAATAATAAAATTTTCATATTTATTGTACCTAGGATACAGTTGAACACACAACTATTCCAGTTTTATGTTAGTTTTCATACACATATTTGGAAAGATTGTGCAGATGTAATTCTGAATTAAATTTGTTGAATGCATACATAGATGTTTTACTTCTGCTATTTTCATCTTACACTCCGAATATTTTGTGAGGTCTGAACTAAATGGTCAAGAACACTAGGATTCTTATTTGGTAACCAATTTTTGTGGGTACGCTATCATGGCTAAAGTTTTAAGGAAGTAATGGACGTTGATTTAATATTTATTACACATATACGTCTTTGTATTTTAGAATACTGCTTCTTTTTCCATCCAGGCCACTCTGTCCAAAGTCACAAATTGTGTAACCGTGTCCGTCAGTCGGTTAGTAAAAATTTATTTAGAGTACGAATACAAATGTGACGGACATTGGTAATAAATACGTTTCTTTAAAAAATAAATAAAAATAAAAACACAATTTAAATTGTCGGTCGATTTTTACTCAACAAAAAAAAATAACATATGAAAAATCAAAACAATTCTATATATTATGTACATTACTTTTAATAATAAAATCAAATAAACTATTCTAATAAAATCATTATAACTATTATTACTATGATCGAAATGTGACTATTGTATTCCCTATTGATTTACTGCTACATATATGTTGTAATGCACTTTTAACATCTTGCGGAGTATAAACTAGATCAATAACAGTTTTTAGTATACCATCGTTAACATAACCCGACAAACGATCTAATTCGTTACAACAAAAATGTGGCTCATTTTCGTTACTATATTCAATATTAAATAAACCTAAATAAATTTCTTTTAGTTTTATACAAAATGAAAGTAATCGTTTTTTTACGAAACCATAATTATCCGATGGCAAATTATTTTCAACCGTTGATATAATAAATTCCTTATAATCTGTATCTGTAGGATCTCCAGTTTTGTTATTATTTAAGTACTTGGTCAGTTCTTTAAAATTATGACTTGATTTGGTTGTTAGAAATATTACATCATATTTACTACTTTTTACAGCTACACTGTTTATTTCTAAGTTTTCTTGTTGATCAATATGTCGATCTATATTATTATTAAATCGTTTATCTAATTCGGCGATTAAGATTTCGATAGATGGAGATGAAGAATTTACATTTTTCGTTGGCGACTCGTAAATTTCTTCATCCGCATAATCTTCTTTGGCTTTTAAAATTATAACTTCGTCAGCACCTGCAATAGAATAAAAACGTGAAGATCATTCAAAACAATAATGTGAGTAACTTATTCATAGCTATACAATAAATAGCGGTACTTTGGTCGAATCGATTGGTAGTATTACAACTTCCACACGATAGGTTCGTAGCTCGAAGAGTTAAATTTAGCGATGCAGGTTTGGACAATTAAGTTAGAATCATTTTTTTCCATTAACCGGGCTTGTGAGATCACTTTATCTTTCAGGACAGTGTGGCAAGTCCGCACTATTGTTCCAACGGGGAATATATTTTCATCATCACCAATTATGGCAGTTGCAAATCATTCCCACCAATTAAATATCCTTTCTTATTTTCATAATTATCAACATTTATAACAAAATTTAACCAACTATTTATTTGATTGTTTTCAAATATTGCAATCGAAGAAATTGAAAAATGCAATATTGAATAGTTTTATTATTAAACTATGAAATCTGTAAGCTTAAATTATGAAAATCAATTGGAAATAATTGTAAAAAACTAATTGAACTGAATATCCGTCAATTTAACTAACAATTCCACCACTGTCACCAATGTTAATTCTTAATTATTATCATCAAGATAAACAACTTTTTCCGGTTATTTTTTGCATGTAAGTAAAAACAAGTTTCGTGTGAGTTTCATGTGGTAGTTAAAAGTTTTATAATTCATGTTGTATTTTTGCGTAAGAAAATTGATCAAAATTAAAAACATATAAAACTAATACGATTTCAAGAGAATCGTTTAATTTATCGACATTTAACAGCATGAACATAACATACTACAACTTGTTCTTAAAGGTAGAAGGAAATACAAAAACTAAACTCAACAACATAAAAATAAAAACAGATAATTATTCATTAAGAAATAAACATTAAAAAAAATCTGAGACCACACATAAAAAGAAGATAAATAAAATAAAGAAAACAAAATTAATAAGGGATAAATTTTATGGAAGATAAGAAGGAAGCAATTTTTCTTTCGGAATCATTATAAACAGGTGATATAGAGAAAAAGAAATATGGGAAATAAGTAATAGTAATATTGTGTGGGATATTATTGACACTATATTGTAAAAGTCGTTTGTGCAACAAACGATTTCAGTTTCTGGAACAGAAAAAGAATAGATAATACGGAGGAAAATTCATAACGTTGGTGACAGTTTTGCAGTTTTTAGACAAGTTGTAACAACTCTGTTAAACGACTTTTATGCTTGTAACAGTTAATTTGTGGTTCGTATATTACGCCTCGGGATAACAGGCTACATAGATGAAAATTGTCAGTTCTTCATTTGGTTACGTAGGTGTAGAAGTATCACCCTATCACAAATAGTGAAGAAATATAATCCTTGCTAAAAGGTTTGTTCAATGAACTTTCAAAAAGAGGGTACTTCCAATATTTTTGTTAATTTTAAATATATCAAATAAAATCTTAAAATTACAAAAATTAAAAGTTCCATACCTCTCTCCTCTTTAAAAATGTAAACAAAAAGTAAGTCAATATTAACAAAAATTTGAGAATTGATTTTAAAATTTTGGAACTTACCTAATGCTTTTATTACAGGACCAGCCCGTTCGGATGATGTTGCTATAACATAACCACCCCATTGTTTTAGTAGTTGCGTAAGAACACAACCAACTGGTGAACAACCTTCTTCGATTAAAAATCTTTTTCCATAACAATTTTGTTCATTTAATTTCGCCCGTTTAAGAGCAAGTAAAGCATAACAACCACTATATGGAAGACTAGCAGCACATTCAAAGCCTATTGTAAACGGTTTACGTTCAACTCGTTTTTCATTGGCTACAATTAATTCTGAGCCTAATCCAGATTCGTACCACGGTGATACCACCCAAACTTCATCCCCAATTTCTAAACCACTTTTTATATGTTTTCCAACCGCTTCAACGATTCCAGCACAACCTCGTCCTAACACTAACGGAAATTCTGGATTATTGGATTTGTTGTAATTGTTAAGAATGCATCTTATCGTTCGACCATATCCACGCGATATACGATAATCGATACGGTTTATACAAACAGCACGCACACGTATAAGAACATCGTTGGAATATTTTAATTGTGGTACATATGTTTTATGTAAATCCAAATCAGCTTCGTCATAAGATAAAGTAGAGATAGCCCTCATTATTGGAGTTTGTAAATGTGGACGTGCCATCCATAAACCTAAAAGAATGCCACCTGTTGTTCCAAGACCAAATCCAACGGAAACAAACCAAATGTTGTTGCGCGAAACTGAAAAACGAAAACCATTGATATACTCTGCAACCAGAAAATAATTCGTTTGAGCTTACTCTCATCTCGATATAATATCATGAGTTGTTCATAAATAAAATTCATATCAATTGCATGCAGTAGCGCCAACTTAAATCGATCCATTAGCCTCATATAATTTTGCCATGCCTCTCGTGCTGATGATTTCAAAACATTAAATGATGGATCATTAGACATCTAAAAACAAAAATTTTGTATCGATAAACTCTTCAAAATTATAAGAATCAGTATAGAATCTCACAGTTATCAGCTGATTCCTTCCTTCATCCGAATACTGCCGAATCAAACCCAATCCATTTTCTGCAGCCATCGTCAGTTGAACCTTTTTATATTATTTGATTTTGGATTTTGTATTTTTATTATTTAGTTAAATAATTGTATTATTTTAACTAGATTTTTTTTTAAAACTGTTGGAACATATAAAAATGTTTTGATGGAAGGGAAAGAGAGAGAGATATGAGGCGTGATATAATGAGACATAAAGTAAATGCTTTTTTAAGTTATAAAAAAAATATAAATGAAAATGTTGCCGATTATTGTTTGCATATACATGGACGTTAAATATTAGAATTTGAACTTTTCACATCAAAACACATAATTTTGAAATATTTAAAACTCAAGATACACATTTGGTACTAAAATCTGAACAAAAAATTGTTTCACCAGTTAGATTAGAAGTAGCGTACTGTTTAAAAATGTCATTGCCAAACCCGAAAACTAGACAACATTAACTTAATTGTACGTTAATAGTAGAAACCGTAACCATATTTAACCGAGGTTACTATCGTTCCGAATACGTAGAAAAAAATTTATCTTAAAATGTAATGATTGTTTTAAAAGTTAATCATACTAACGAAAATAAATATCTACCAGATAAGTGAAATAAAGCATAAGCAAAATTTCCAAGTTTAACAATTATGGTTGAATTGAACTACAAACTAACCATTTGTATATTTTGTAAACATAGCACATTTTTTTATTACATAATTAATTTATTTATATAATAATCCACTTGTGTATTTTGAATTAAATAAACAAATAAAATAAATGAAATAATTTTGGAAAAACATAATGAACTTAATAAAATATATTACCTGAAAAACTTAATAAAATATATTACCTGAATTCGTTCAACAGCACGATCCATACGAAAAAATAACTCATCCATCCTATCTGAAATAATTTATCTCTTAACCTAAGTCCCCAATTTATTTACTTTTTTTCTAAACAATCCATTATTATTAAGTATTCTTCACCTAATTTAAGTTATAATGATCTGATTAAAATTTTATATATTTGATAGTTTTTCAATTTTCAGTCATCGATTTTAGAATTAGTTTTTTTTGTTGGATAACTTCACTAAAAATTTGTTTAGGGATATTAATAAAATAAATAATTTTGGAAATGCAAATGAATACATACTCAGATATGGGTTTGTGTAAATAGCTTAGATCATATTTTATAAAATGAAATAAATGTGTATAGTTTATTTAGAACTTTTTGGTAAGATAAAGAACATTTTTAAATGAAAAAAAACTTTCTTTACCAGAATGACATATTTTTTTAACAAATGTCAAATTATATTTTCCGGCAAAAATCATTTTTATTTTGTAAACGACATCTATTGTCGAAATATGTAAACTGTTATTAAAAAGTTTTTACATAACGGAATTAATCCATGCTGTACGGAAATATATAGTCGAAAAAATATTTTTTTCAAATATATAGAAGAAATTACATATATGTTTATCAATAAAACACTGTTATAATTGTATTACGTATGATTTTTTTGATAAGAAATTTTTGCGGCCTTAAATAAATATATTACTTCGTATTTTTTGAATGTACTTCTTATTCTTGTATTGTGTTATAAGAGTTACAATATGTGTCACAAGTCATAACAACACATTTAAAACCTAGGTCCCACAACAACAGGCGTTCTAAGGTGTTGGTTGATGGACGTTTGTTTTTAAAATCTTTGTGGATTGAACGCTCCCGAGACTACTGATTCGGGCAAAGTATTCTATTTGTAGTTATACGATGAATCACAAAGAAATGCCTATGCATTCTGTCACTATGACTGTGAGTAAAACGTTCAAACTAATATGGTCGAGGTCGATTTCATCCGAGCCCTGCTGGTGACGATATTTATAAAAAACAACTAATTTCAATTCATTCATTCATTCATTTGAACAAATTCATTTTAATTTTAAATTGAATATTCATTGAATTGCTTTGAAAGGTATAAGATCTGTAACAAAATACTATCTCAGTTCATATTCGGGGATCGAACCGGCGTTCTTCTGGTTAGCCATTGACTCTAAGCCATTGTTTATGACCAATTCATGTTAAAACTAGAAATACGTAGCAATAATTCATAAACAATAATTCGATAAAAG
Source organism: Diogma glabrata (assembly GCA_963693315.1). Classification (NCBI taxonomy): domain Eukaryota; kingdom Metazoa; phylum Arthropoda; class Insecta; order Diptera; family Cylindrotomidae; genus Diogma; species Diogma glabrata. The sequence continues at coordinate 36,292,384 of OY856187.1, read as the reverse complement.
TAATTTTAAAATTACCTTCGGCTTCTGGATTCGATCACTAATTAGTAAGCAAAAACACCCGGTTTAATTAAATATTCAGCAATAATTGCCTGACAACAACAAGAAAACAACACAGCCACAATATTCCTATCTAGAATTTTCTTTCAATATCTTCAGAAACTCCAATGGTTTTTGTAGAAATTTGCAGTTCACATCGTTCAAAATAATACAGAACAAAAATAATTGTTAAATAACACTTAAAATTTTTATTCACAATAATAAAAAATATCTTTAATTTTTTTTGCACGGTTTTATGTTCACGATAGTGTTTTGTTTACAATTAATTTCACTTAAAAATCACATTCTACTTAAACTATACATTATCTCAATCTTCTCGTTCTGCAAAAAGAATTTTTTATATGCAATTTTTTCTTAATTCTCAATTCTTTGAGAGGTCAATTTTTTTACAAGGAAAATTCGAGAAATTCTAATGAAATATACGTCATTATTTTGGTTGTGTTTTATTTCATGTTTTTGTTTTTATCTTCGATCTTTTTTTCTTGGAAACAGTCGATTACGAGTTTTGTTACTGAAATATTGTATGAAATAAATTGAGATTGAATACAATTTGCTTTTGTATTTCGTTGCGATTACGTAGAATCGTACGTAACATTATATGTTATTTTATTAAAATTTTTATTTAAAATAGAAAAGTATAGCATAGCATATAGTATAGTATAGTATAGCATAAATAGAATATTATATTAAGAATTGATGAGTATGAAATTTACACAACCCAGTGAACACATGACAGAAATATGATATCACACGAAGGGGTGCGTTTCGAAATTAACCACGGTTAACCATAAGGTAATAATGGGACCAATTCAAGAAAAATCTTTTATTCTTTTACAAAAATCTTTTAAAAAACGTAAAAGAAATCAAAAATAAAAGATTTAAAGAAATTGCTATTCGAAAGTATTGTTAAAAGTTTCTTTTATTTTGAATGTCGATTTTTTCGACATCGAAAAAATCTTTTATGTTAAGCTGCATTTATATGGAAAATGAAATACTGTCAGTAAAACAAGCGAGAGAAAAAATACAACTTTAACATTTGTTAGAGAGTGACACCCAATTTTTTCAGTAAATTTTACTGACAAAATCTTGCGAGTTGATACAACTTTACTGAAGAAATATGTTTTGATACAACTTTACTGCCATAAAAAGTTATAAGATGAGAACTTTTATTTTCAGTAACTATAAAATTAAAATAAAACTTACATATACCATCATACATGCTATAAAACCCACCTATAACATATTTTAAATTATTTTGACATATCTATTTCATTTTTTCATTTCAACCAAACGAACAATATCTCAATTGAATTTAGTAATCATCAATACTATTATTTATTTTTTTTATTATTTTACTGTATCGTTTCGTTGAAATAGAAAAATGAAACATATATATGTACATATATGTATTTATAAAAATAATTGATATAAACAATCACAGCTTTTTTTAAATTTGTACTTATTTTGCCAATGATTTTATCTAGTGAAGGTATAAAAACATTCTAATTATTAGAAGAATTAAATAATATTAAGTTAACATTATTGGATACAGTTCGTGCTTTTGTTTGTGATAGTTACGGTAATATAGCGTCTGGTGATGTGATAGTGATAATATTAAAAGGTTCAAATCGTATTAGAAAAGCTGCTTCATATGGCTCTGGTTGCTGGGCTATTCCAACCCAATCAAGAACAGTTGCTATATGCAAAACAAGAAATGGTGAATATCTTAGAAAGTGTGAAATATATAAAAATGGCTTGTGAATGTCCTGTTACATCATTGCATAAAGCTTTTCAAGAAAGTTTTTTAGATTCACCATTTGTCGATTTGTCGAATACTGATAAGAAATACGGAGGCGCACTATCGCTAATGTATGATTATGAAACCGGTATTGTTGATATATTATGGTCACATACCGCAAATGCTATTTGTTTAATTTACATGACAACGTTACTAAAAAACCTAAGGTATTTTAACACATAAACGATGAATTTTGGTGTAGTAAACATAAATAAAATATCTTTTCAGTTTATTTATTCAACACTGCCGACAAAATGTGATCCTGGAAAGAAAACATAATTATAAAAAATGTGATCCTGGTAAGTGAATATAATTGTAGAATACCAGTGCGAATTCTTGTAATACTCAGCTGGCTCTCACCTCTTTCATTTGATGATTACCACATATTTTACTTATATTTTCAGTCAGTGTTCTTGTTCTTGTAGGAAGTGAGTGATTTGGATTCAATTTGAAGATGATCAAAAGTGTGCAACGTTAATTCCAGATGGATAGCAAAATGGCTTTACTGATCCGTGATTGTTTTAAAAGAGAATATATATAGCCTTAATTTTTATTATTTAGTAGTTTACTTAGTGACCCTTTGAGATTTTGCTTGGCTTGAAATTACTGACCAAACACTTAGGTTTGAATCTGGTGTTTTATGTCTATGTTGCTACTCTGTAAATGGTAAGTATGTTAAATTTGTTTGCGCATTTCTTGTGGTTTCCAGTTGGGATATCATCGAAGGAATCATTTTAATATATTTGAGAAGTTGTAAAATTATCCCAGTCTGGTTTGTTAAAATTAATCTATGTTTTATCAGATTTTATTTGGTTTTTAGAACGGCATAAAGTGATTATGGAACGGACGGCTTAAGGTGATTAGAATCGACACGTAATCTTTTTGTTGTTAAGACTGCTTGATTGCTATGAAACCAATTTTTATTAGTTTTGAAAGTGTAGTTATTATAACTATAGGAGCTTTATCCCGTTTGAAAATGTAACCAAAACACTTAGGTTTATCCCAGTCTGGTCTCTCATGTTTGTTGCTTTTACTGTAAATTCTATGTAAATTTGTTTGACATTTCCTGTGGTCTACGGTTGGGATATTATCGAAAGAGATCATGCAGTTGTTTTGAGATTGTCGAAGATGAGTTAGGCCCATAATTGTAAAAAGTTTAAAATGGGCCAAGACTTGATTATTACTTATCTCTCCATTTATTTATTTTCTGTTACGTTAACTTCTTAATTCGCATTTTCAGGTCCGGGATTCTGAAGTCAGCTGCACCTGCCTTGCGCATGTCATCTCATTTTGTGGCTAGCGCACACACTTCCGATGGAAAGTTTGGTTGACCTTTTGAATACTACCAGCCGGAATGTAGCGAGCTCTACTTTTCTTAAAAATTTCTTTAAATTTTTCTTCCCCAATAGGAGCGTCAAGGAGTTGTTGAAACCACGAGTGTGGTGCTAATCCCATGGCCCCAGGTTCCGGAACTATGCTCCTGCCATATGCTGTTCCTTAAATCTTCCATCATCAGGTGGGTTGAATTAATTCTCAGAACATCTGAATAGGTGGTCAACATCGTGCCGCGTGAGTGCTCTAGGTTGTTTCCTGTTGCATATGATGTGATGGTTATTCATTTTGGTGGGGCAGGTAAGCTGCTTAAGAAGAGATTAAATAATAAAGTTGAGAGAACACCACCTTGAGTAACGCTTTATCTTAGCACTCTCATCTTGTACTTGCAACTATGGAACTCAACTTATGTTTGGAGACCTTCTAAGGTAGTTGCACAACACGCGCTTTATTAGATCTTGCAAATTATTGTTTAGGATATCATCCAATAGTGCAGCGTGCGACACTGTGTCGAATGCTTTTGATAGTTCGAGTCCCTCTAAGATTGTTCTAGCACAGGGTTGTTGTTGTGTTGGTTCAGTCAGACCATCACTGAACTGGTTTTCTGTGAAGCGCAGTGGTTATACTTTGTGCTCTCCGGAATCCATGTTGGTGTGGCACCAAGTTGCAAGATTTAGTCAGCGGAGGGAGAAGAAGTGCTGCAATAAGTTTTGCGACCGATGAAAGGATGATGTTTTAGAAAGGACTGATTCTTGCTGTTTTCCAGATATTTGGTAATCTGGAGGTTATTTGAACATGTATTGAGTGTAGTAGTGAAGTAGTTCAATCCTTTGGGTCCAATGTGTTTCAGCATGATGGCTCAGATGCCGTCGGGTCCTATAGCTTTTGATGACTTAATTTTCCTTATAACATTCTCAACTTTTTCTTTAGAATATATTATACCCTCCAGATTGTTTGTTTTAAGTTTACATAGATTTCTTAAAAGTGACCTGGGTTCCTTCTCATGTTTACCTAGTTTTTCTGCAAAGTGTATTTTAAATTTGTTTGTGCATTTCTTGTGGTTTTCGGTTAGGATATCATCGAAGGAGATCATGCAAATTATTTTGAGTTTGTTTGAAGTCGAGTTAGGCCCTTGATGATCTTCCAAAGACTGTTAATTGTGCCAAGGCTTGATTTACTCACTAATTTCTTCCATTTATTTTTTTATGCTCCGTTACCAACTTGTTAATTCACTTATTTAGATCTGGAATTCTGGAGTCTGCAGGATCTGCCTTGCGGATGTCATCTCTTTGTGTGGCAAACAAACACGCTTCATGTGGAAAGCTAGGTTTGACTTTTTGAATTCTACCAGGCGAGATCTAGCTTTATTATAAAACAACACGATTTTTTCCCGAAATAGGACGTTAAGTTATTGTTGTTGTAACGGTTGTCTTGCTAATCCAGCTCCATGCCCAGGTTTTAAAATGGGGCTGGCTTTTTCCAGGTTTTAAAATGGGACTGATTCTGGCCGTTTTCCAGATATTTGATACCTCGAGACTCGAGAGTATTTAAAGATGTTTTGAGTGTAGTAGGGAGGTAGTTCAATCTTTTGGGTCCTATGTTTTTGAGCATGATGGCTGAGATGCCGTCTGGTCCTATAGATTCTGATGACTTAATTTTTCTTATTGCATTCTCAACTTCTTCGGAAAATGGTGTGGTGTGATTGTGGATAAGGTGTCGTTGCAGGGATTTTGCTCTTTGTGACAGGCCCATAGATATTGTTTGGTGAGCATTTCATTGTGTTGACGGACTGGCAATATGTTACATTCTTGGTGTAGGTGATCTCGGTGAGCCATCAAATGACAACCGGTTGCTGTTCGCAATGCTCCGTTTTGTGTTACTTGTAACTTATTCCAGTGGGTGTCAGCGACCTGAGGTGTCCATATGTGTGCCGCATAATTCAAATTAGGTCTTCCTATTGCTTTGTATGTTGTTATTATTGTTTCTTTGTCTTTCCCCCATGAACTGCCAGCCAGTGCCTTCAGAGCATTGTTCCTATTTTTCAATCTTGCGTTCACCTGTTGAGCATGAGCATTGAATTTAAGTAGTGGATCGAATGTGACCCCCAACAGCCTCGGATTTTTTTGCCGAGGGAATAAGCACGTTGTCAATGCAGATGTTGAGTGTTGTGTTGACCTCCTTCGTCCATGTGGTGAAAAGTGTAGATGTGGACTTTTCGGTGGACAGTATTAGGTTAATATAGTATAAAAATATAGTATACAGTATAAAAATATAGAATGTTCAAAGCATATATTCAGCATATGTTCAAAGTTCACAAAAAAGGTGGTTTACGATCCATCCAAGGAGTGGTTGACGATTCATCCTTGATTGAATAACAAGAAGCAATTGAATATACAATTGAAATAATTGCTGAAAACGAAGAATTGCCGAAATGAAGAAGAGTGCAAACATATCATTGTTGTTATTCAGTTTTTATTTTTGAATAATCAATGTATTTATTATCACTGTTAAAAAACTAAGTAAAACAAAAAAAATGTAAATTGATTTAAATAAAACAAACTACTCAATATTTTTTTTTGTTTTCTACTCAATATTTTCTTTTGTTTTCTACATGAATTTCCTACGAATGTGAGTTCATCAATAGAGTCGACCGGTTATCAGAAGGCAGTTCATCAAATAAATTTAAAAACATCAAATATTTCTATATTCGTGCCAATTATTTTCGGAACTAGAAATCTCTTCGATAGAAGTATGAACATCTCCCAGTTGACTTAATTTTTGTGTCATCTGGTTTGTGAAATTTATTTAAAATCTTGGATCTAGTAATGAATAGCCCTCTCTAGCCCAAACACTATGGTTTGTTTATCGAAATGCACTAAAAATAGTTTATCAACTGAAGTTCATCTGGTGGTCTGGATTCAGGGAACCGCTTGCACTTGTCTTTCCTTCTACTCAACACAAATTTTCGTGTTCTGATCTTAAGGTTCTCAGAAAAACATTTTTACGCATTTATATAGCAAGTCGTTTGAACTCTGCTACTGCCCTTGGGCGGTACCATAAATCTTCCTGTGTTGGGTTGGTTAAATTATCAGGACAATTGAATAGGTGATCTACATCGTGCGTTGTGCCCTCACATGCGGGACACTTGTCAATAGTTTCAGGAACAACTCTACTCATGTAGTTGTTTAGGATGCGTGACTAACCGGATCTTAGTTGGGATAGGAACGATCTGGTGCTGCGAGGTAGCTGGACCTCATTGTTGTTGTTGTTGTTGCAGCGACGAGTTGTAGTGCTATTTTTCTGGCTCCAAGTCCAGATTCAGGAACTCTGCTACTGCCCTTGGGCGGTACCACAGATCTTCCTTCGTCAGGTCGGTTGGTTTCTCTGGACAATTGAAAAGGTGGTTAGCATCATGTGGCGTGCCCTCACATATCGATGTTATTTATGTCTTGATTGTTTTTAACATCATGTAGGAAGCATTTCGCAGTCCTTCTTATGTCTCTAGGTGGTGTTGTCATGGATAAGGTGTCATTGCAGGGATGCTGCTCTCTATGACAAGATCAAATCGTTCTGGAAAGCCATAGTTGTTCTACTACGAAGCATTTTATGTAGTTCCACGTTGGTCAAAATTTTTTAGTTTTATTTTTAAAAAAGTCATGGAATTTTCATATTTTTGGTCTGGAAAGTTATGGAAAGTCAAGGAATTTTGTTTTGAAAAAATAGTCGACACCATGAATTTTTCAAGTTCAAAGATATTACCAGAAAAGTCAATCACGGAAGCCATTACAATATCAGATGATGAAAAATCAAATAAATCAACAAATGGAACAATTGAGAAAGGAAGAAAATCTTCGGAATATTTATCAAAACTGAAAGGATTGAATGAATCTTTACTGAAATGGATCACAAAACATATTAATGAAAATCCATTATGTACATTAACTACGATATTTAAAGATTACGATAGTCATTTAAAAAACATAAAAGAAAATAATAAAGAAGAATAGACAACTACAACGAATTCCCGTTTGCCATCAAGCGGTTCTGCTCCTGCTTTTAATTGGGAAAGCAAACTGAGTAAACGTGGGTTCGCACCAACCAACACAACTGGATTTTCTTTTGGTACAACTAAACTTACAGACTCTTCTATACTCAACAAAACTGATGACAAGAACAAAAATAAAATGGTTGATATATTTAAGTAAACATCAAAGGAAGCTGGTGAATTTGTTTTTACTCCACAAAAAGCGTTTACATTTGCGAATGTTCAACCGTTTTATGAGGGTAGGTACATTAAACAAATTTATAACAATTTGAAATATAATTATTGTTATTTTAGGTTGTAGCAGCTTTAGGGTGACCAGATATTTCAAATCAGGAAAGAGTATAGAAACTGAAATAGTACCTTATAATCAGTTACGCCATATGGAAACATACTAGAAGAGGTCGACTTAATTTTTATATTAAAAATAAAACAGTTGAGTTTTAAATTTTAAGTCTTTATTTCAATAACATTGGTTACATTTATTAAAATTAAAATAATTTCTTTTTGTTTATCACATTACAGAAAATTCGTACTCTGTATTAAAAATATATTAAATAAAAAATACTATAAAATTGGAAATTAAGATCATATAATTTTGATATTGTTGTTGTTGTAGCAACAGAGCGGTGCTACTCCGCAGGCTCCATGTCCAGATCCAGGAACTCTGCTACTGCTCTTAGGCGGTACCACAAATCTTCCTCCGTCAGGTTGGTTGGTTTTCCTGGAAAATTAAATTGATTCCTTCTCAATTCTACTCATGTAGTTATTTAAGATGCGTGACCAACCGGATCTTAACTGCGCTAGGATGGTTCTGGTACTGCGTGGTAGTTTTAATTCTTCGGCAGCTATTTGTGGTGGCTTGCTATTAAGAACTCGATTCGGGGAGTAGTTGTTTATTTTGTCTTCAACGCCTTTGGTATGAATGTTTTTAAGCCCCTTATACGTAGGCTCGTCGATGTTACCGATGACTTAATTGTTTTTAACATCTTGTAAGACTCAGTTGGCAATCCTCCTGAATTGTTGTCATGAATAAGGTGTCATTGCAGCGATGTTCCTCTTTATGACAGGTCCATAGATATTGTTTGGTAAGCATTTCTATAAGTTCACGGACCGGAAATATATTACATTCCTCGTGTAGGTGATCTTGGTTGCTGTACGCAAGGCTGCGTTCTGTGTTATTTGTAACTTATTCCAGTTGGGGTCTAGACCCGTCCAGCTCGAGAAGCTTCTGGCACACGGCTCTTGGTCGGAATTGGGCTACGAACGCTTCTGGGGCATGGCCCGTCCATCTTGAGAAGCTTGATGGGGCTGCCGTCGCTTTTGTTTCCCTATATTTGTTTTCCAGCTGAATCGATCCAGTATGATACTTAGGTATTTTGCTGGCTCTGTAAGCCCAAGAGACCATTCCTTCCAAGAACAAGAAACAACTAGATGCAGCCAGTGGAATAATTTCCGTCACAAGCTGACCAAGAGGAGAAAAGTTTGCCGTTGGATGAAGATCTGACACAATATAAATTCGATGAGACTATTACCAATGCAAACACAGATTTGAATGACACTTCTTCTGAGGATCTCGAATTTATAATGAGTGAAATACAAAGCTAAAATATTTTTAATCTCAAATTTACTTTTTGTTTTCAGTTTCAGAAAGTTTAAAGAAAAATCACTAGAAGAATTCAGATGTGAGATGTGAGTTTTGTGGGAAAGAATTTTATACAAAAATTAGTTCAACAATCCATAAAAGGGACATGGTTGGACATAAATCTTTCAAATGTGAATTGTTTTTAAATCGATACAAAAGAATCGTTTCAACGAGCATATACAAATTTCACATTCAAATTTTCGATATCAATGTAAGCTTTGTAACAAATAATAGAATTAGCCAGCATTCGAACTATTTTTGACCCTATTTTTTATTTCAATGAATTGCTGAAAATCACCAGCAACCCAATAAATAGTTTTGCAGATGATAGAACTCTGTACAAGTCGTTCGAACCCCCTTCAAATTGTAAAATGCACTAACGAATTAATCCTGCCCGCTGCCATAAACGTGAATAATGACCTAAAAAAGTCACCGATTGAGGTGACCGATTTCAAGTCTACCAAAACACAGCTGTTAATTGTTTCCAGATCAAATACTGAGTTCCTCAAAAATATTTTATTCAGTATGTGTGATGAACCATTAGGTGAATGTAAAAACATTTGTTTATTGGGTTTCAAATGACTAACTCTGGAACGATCATGTAATGGCGATGGCAAAAAGCGCGTCTAGAAAACTCGGCCTCCTAAATAGATGCAAAAAATGTTTCACTCCATGTCAATTGCTACATGTTTATAAGTCCTTTATTCGTCCGTGCTAAGACAAGATGTTCTGCAAGGTGGAGTTTTCTCACTTTCATTCTTTAATCCCTACTTAAGCTTACCTGCCCCATCAGAAGGATTAATCAGCACGTCATATGCAGGCGACTGCTCGGTGCCTATAACAGGAAACAACTTGGAACAACTTACCGATATCCTAAATACTTACCTTAATATTCTGAATAATTGGTTCAAAACAAGAAAATTGAAACTTTCAACTGAAAAGACCAGTTCCACACTTTTCATCACATGGACGAAGGAGGTAAATACAACACTAAGCATCCAAAATTGTTGGGGGTAACATTCGACCCACTGCTTAAATTAATTCTCATCCACAAGGGAACTCTAGAGTAACAAACAGGATTAATGCATCGAAAGCACGAGCGGGTTGTTCATAGGGCAAGTATAAAAATACAATAATTACAACGTATTAAACAATAGGCCGATTTATTATATAGACTATGCTGCACGCATATGGATACCCAAGTTGCTGACATTCACTAGCTAGGAAGTTACAAACAACACAAATGCAGCTTTGCGAACCGCAACCGGTTGTCATTTGATAGCCCACCTACATCGCTTGCACAAGAAAATAACATATTGCAGGTCCGTGAACATAATGAAATGCTAACATCGATTGGCCTGTCACAAACAGCAACATCCTTGTAATAACACCTTAGCAAGAATTGAATCACCAAGCGAAATCAGGACAGCAATATGCTTTCTGCATGATGTTAGAGAAAACCAAGTACCTAGTAGCATCAACGAGATTACATGTATAACAGGCTTTAAAATACACTCTCAACTAAAGCTGTTGAAGACGTTATCAGGAACTACGCCCCAATTTGAGTTCTTAACAGAAAGCAAAAAGAATCACTGTCGAAAAGGTTGTCCCACATGTGGGATAAGTGTCCCGCATGTGGAGGCCCGCCGTACAATATAGATCACTTATTAATTATCAAAAAAAATTTTTTCAGTACTACATTAAAAAAATTTATTTATATTAATTGTAATAATTGTAATTGAAATACATGAGTAATATAATCAAAATCAAAAATTAGTCATTTTAATCAATTATATCTCCCCATGGAAAGGGGGCGAAACAGACACCAAATATCTATTACTAATGGGGAGTGCATGATTTATCATACACTTGGCTTAGTATCTGAAATCTATAATTTGTATCCTTGTATTGATTGTAATTGATAAGGTTTGTGAAGTTTTATGATATATTTTAAACCAGAGTTTTCATATGTGCGCGATATTGTCTTCAATATTAATTTGTTTTCAGATAAAAGCGATAGTTGCATTATTATATCTCTTGAAATAAAAATTTCAAATTCCATAAATAATCCTTTCAGCATGGTAGGCGTCTTGAACCTGAAAATGAACAAAATTTGGTTGGGCAATATTCAATAAAGGTACCGTTATTACTTGTATAAAGTAATTCTTTCTTCTTTCTCACTATTTAAAATTAACATTAACATAGCCTCTACTTCTATCACGCTAAACAAATAAGATTGTAAATTCATAGACCTTCGAAATTCCAAGGAAATTGAATGTGTTTTAAAAGTTCATCAGTTACATTTTTTAGAACTCCTGTGTTGCTTTCACATTTGCTGTGGTAGTACTACAGTAGTTCAACCATTTTACAGCTCCATCAAATAAGAATTTTTCCTTACAATCTTTATCAATAGAATCGTATTCTAAGATTCACTTCCATGTATTTTTATTTTTTAATCGGCAAAATGTAACGCTGACATATGTATTTAAATTTAATGTTTCTGCACCGGTTTTGCCAACTAAATAAGAAACGAATTAAAAGCAAATTAAAACAAATACAGAAATTGGATTGTAAACAATCTTACCGGTTTGCTGCATTTTAATTTAAATAATAACTTTTAATTCTAATAACACTTTTGAAACACAAATTAAATTTTTTCTCCAATTCTATTCTCTATTTTGACAGCTGAATATATATTTTTTTTTTTTTTTTTTTTAGTTTTATTTTATTTATTTGGCTTGGACGGTCATAAATATTTATGACCTTTGTTTTTGCAGTCCACATCGCCAAAGATTGTACATTATGTAATTTTTCTATGAATACTATGATAAACTGAAGTGAGAGGGTCGAAGCATGTGTCATCACAGCGTTATGCGCATGACCAATTCTGATTCAGGGTTGTGTCTGTCATTCCACTGTTTCAGACAAAACTTCGCCGCTCTTCACTTCACCTCATAGTTTACATTGTTTATTTGTTCAATTTCTATAATTCAATTTATATAATTCAATTTGTTTTCGAGTATAGTTAAACAGTTCAAAATATTATCATTTCATTTCCTTTTTATAGTTATATAATTCAAAATATTTGTTATTATTAAATTTAGTTATTAAATCTAATATATTATTATTAGACGTTTAAAAGAAATTTCATTTTTATATGTATCAAATGCCTTGAGTAAATTCGAATTCAAATTTTAAATTTTATGAATCCTTAAATAGTTTCAACTGTACTTAGATATCTATTGTTTAGGTAATAATCATTTAAAGTATTTATCTCCAAATTATGTTTGAAAATCATCAGTTATATATTTGTTCCATATTTATCAGTGTCCTGACATCAGCGGCACATTTGATATAATGTTTGATTTATGTAGTTTGTCTTCTAATGTAGGTGGTATATCCTTTCGTGAATATTTTTTTAAAACCTTAATATATATAACGCCAGACATGGACCTCGGGACAATAAGCGAGTTTTAAGTTGTGTTAGTTTTCCCCCCAGCACTCATATAGAATAATCAGGTAGGTTGTCGTATAATTGTTTAGTATCAAATTCCATTTTCATAAACGAATAAAAATCACAAACTTTCGATCACGAAGCCAAAACTTGATAGCTCATTCCGGAAACCGGCATGTTGATAACGTATTTGTAGTGTATTTGTATATGTATCTGGAATAAAAACCTGGAAAAAACCAATACATATTATGACAATATAGGTGAAATTTGTTGTAATCGGAGGGACCCAAAATCCAATTACATGTGGACAAATCTGAAGTTTATCTGATGACATTATAGGTTATATTTATGTTCGAACACATTCTATGATGTTATGGTCATAACAATTGGAATAACAGACCAACTTCCAATTATATAACGAACAATCAGGTGTACAGAAACCAGGTGTAAAGTATTTTAATCAATTCGATTTATGGATGTAACTGTACTCGGAAGGACAGCAAACTTCCAAATACATGTCAAGGATTCTAGAAATTTTCCTGGATTTATAGGTTAATTTTGTCCGAGCACATGACTTATAGGTTTCCTTTCAAAATGCTTGAATTGAATTTATGTAGTATGTTATAGTTTTTAGTGACATTATAGGTTAAATCTTGCTCAAGCTCATCTATGATGTTATAGTCCTTACAATTGAAATAACACTCGAACTTTCAACTATATGACGAAACGATCAGGTATTTTTACAAAAATTACGTATGAAGTATTCCAATCTGTTCCATTTAAGCTGTTATTGCACTCAGAAGGACATCAAACTTCCAATTACATGTCGAAAAATCTGGAAACATTCATGACTGTATAGTTTAATTTTGTTCGAGCACGTTGTGACCCACTATTTTCATTCAAACTGTATGAATTGAATTTGTGTAGTATAATTGTTTATTTTGATTTTGATTGTTTATTTATTTTATTATTTATTTTTGTAATTCAACTTTCAACTTTTATTAAGATATAATTTAGCACTTAAAATAGGTATTTTAAATTTCTAGAACCCATGTGTATTACATGTGATAAATCGGTTCTGAATATTAAATTTTCATGGTTATATACTGTATCACTTAGTTAATTTCGTATAAATTTCAATTTTAAAACTATTATTTAATTATTTTATATAAATTCATTTTATAATTTTTCTAACACCATGTGGTGAACACGCGATGATTCGAGAACACGCTTGTCAATATTGGACATATTTAAGATTTTCACTTTTCAAAATGGTTTCATATAAATATTTTATTTTTATTTGAACTAAATATTGATTCGTTCCTTGTAAACTTTCAATTAATCGGTGTAATGTTTACTGTTTTACAAGTGCGGCTATTCAGTTGAAATATAATTATATCTCAACCGAATAGCCACACTTCTTCACTGTACGGTGGTCTGGAACGGAATGCTGAATATATATTGAACTTTGAAAAACTAATTTCAAATGATTTAGCTGTCAAATTTATCTATAAAAATTTTGCTATAAAAAAAAAAAATATGTAAATGTGTATGTAATTTTTTGCTGTGCTTGTCACTCATGTTGAAAACATCATTTTTTGTCTCAACAAGTTTTTCAGTAAAATTTACTGAAAAAACGTAATTTCAGTAAAATTGTATGTCATTTCCCATGTAAATGCGACTTTATCTGTCAAATGGATAGTTGGTTAAATAATTGTAAGCTACAAATGGATAAATTATTCAAAATCAGTTAAGTTTATTATCTTTTAGAGCATTAAAGCAATTACGATTTATATATAGATTGCAATATAAATAGTTTTAATAAACTATGTATTTTCTATTTTTTCAGCAAAAATGGATAATTTTTGGAAGCAAAACTGTTTCAAGTTTCAAACAATTTTCATGTATGAGTTATGTGATTATGTGTGTTATGTTAATATAAATGTGTTTGCGATTAGCAAAATATTAAAATATTGGTATCAAATATTTTTAAATATTAAATTTATCGAATAAAATGTAACAAATAATTTAAACTTTGATTTAAATGAAATAAAATAGTTTTTATTAAATAAAAAAAAACTAGTTAGTTCTAATTTTTGTTCTTCACCAAAATTCATTTTTAATTAAAATTTAATTAAAATAGTATTTATATTTAAATAGACTTTGTGTTTTATTTGTTTTTGTTAACAAATAGTACTTTTTTAATAATTAAAATAGTAATTATACAAGACAACAATATTTTCTTTTATCGTAAAATGACCACTTTTATGTCTTTTATAAAATGTTAATATCTTTTATACTTAAAAGATTTATAAAATAAAATTTTGGCGCTCGAATAGCAATTTCTGTTATTTAATCTTTTATTTTGACAAATTAAAGAATTCATATAAAAAAAATAAAAGATAAAAGAATAACAGATTAAAAGATTTGTATTGAATTGGGCCCAATGTCACTAATGTCATAGTCGAAATAGTGACGTCAAATATTAAATTCAAATTACCATAGTAAAGCTGTCAAAGTTAAATTATAAAAGACCGCTAAAAATTCAAAATTAATAAAAACTAATATTCTAATTACGATAAATAAAACTAAAAATGTAGTGTATGTTTTTATTTCTATAATTTATTTTTCAGTCTTCAGTATCAAATAAAAATAATGAAAATAACACATTTCACTAAAACTTATTAAATACTTAGTAAATAATAATTAAATGTACGATATATTCACAAAACAATATAATTTCTAACTTTTTTTTCCACAACAATTAAAATTTTCTTTTATTATAAAAAATTATATTGTGTTTTATAAATCGGTTGACATGTCGTTTTAAATATTTATATGTTTTGACATTAGAACCTCAACAAACTCTACTCTAGACTTGAGTAACAAAGTTAAAGTAGTGACGTCACAATTTACTATGACAACTGATTTTTATAGTTTTGGAACGATAGTACATCTGTCATCCAGTAAATTTTTTATTTTGCGGTTAATTATGGAACGACATTTGGTAGAGTAAAGTTAACCGCGGTTAGCCGTAGTTAATTTCGAAACGCACCCAAGGTCATACACACATATATGACCTTCGTTTGATGTCATATTTATGTCATGTGTTTACATGGGCAGTATATTATATTATCATTCTGTGTCAGTTTTCCACTAAAATTTTCTACGATTCAATTAGAAATAAATTGAATATATTAATCAGAATTAATCATATTAAAATAATAATCGTAGCGGACGAAACTCATTGAAGTTTGTGAATTCATTTTTTTTTTTAAATAAAAAGTGTTGTGTAATAGGGTTTAGAACATGTGTCACAACAACACATAAGTACCTTTTAAGACCTAAGTCCAGACCTAGGTCCCACAACAACTTGCGTTCTAAGGCGTTGATGAACGCTTTTTTTAAACCTCTGCGGATTGAAGCCACCTGAGACTATGGATTCCGGCAAACTATTTCATTTGTATGCAGTTTTGATTATTTTGTTTTTGTTAATTTTTATTAACCGATCACCATAACCAATATCTTCAGCATGCATGCAAATCTATCAAATCCTATTTTTGTTGTTGGTTTTCCTATCTGAGAAACAGAATTTGCGTAACTTTTTAATTTGATAAAAAATTATACAATTATTGCGAGTTTTTTAAATATACAAACGAAAACGTCTCACCACAGACATACAATAATTTCGACCGCCCTGAGCTTTTTTCATAAAATTAACAGTAGTTAATCAAACATATTATTATAAAACGGGATTATATAAATTAAAAATAAATTCAACATGTGGCCTCTGGAACAGGAAAATCTCTAATTAGCTTAGATTTTAGTTATTCATATCAGTGTTGCAAAACGAAAAAAAAATTCGTAACGTTATGCGTTTCGTTTTTATAACAGTTTATTTATTTTTTCGGTACGTTATTTCGTTATGAAACAGAAAAACATTATATTTTATTATGTTATAACGATATAATTACGTTATTTTAAAATTAAATGTAATGTTTAAAAGATTAGTTTAAACATTACATTTAATTTTAAAATAACGTAAATATAACGTTATACTTAAATTTACAAAAATCGAAAATCTCTAATGAACAATTATAAAATTATTAATTTTAAAAAATCATAGTAAAATAAAACTAAATAATTAAATACATTAAAAAAATTTGACTCATTTCAAATTAAAAATAATTAATTTTTACCAAAACTAAGCAATCTTATCAGGAGTTTTCACAAATCTCATAGTTTGTTTATAACTATTAGAGTTGCTTTTAAAAGATCTTCAGATTGATTTCTCCCAGCATAAAAATATTCTTTCTTAAAATTATTCAAAACACCTGTGATGCAGAAATGGCTACTACAGACTTGAAATTATTTAAAATAAACTTAAAATTGTACAAAATTTTAGAACTACCAAAATCTGTAGTTTAAGCGTCCGCAAAAATTTATAAAGAGCATATAAGTTGAATTTTATTCAACTGGTTTTTGCGTTTTGATTTTCATATACATAATTATAAAAAAAGTCACCCGAAAAACGAAATAAAATATTGACGTTATCGTTACGTTTTACGTTATTGTAACGTAGTTTAATTTTTAAAACGTTATGAACGTAATTATTACTAATAACGCTATTTCATTTCGTTATTTCGTTTTTGCGTTACGTTACGAGTAACGTTTTGCAACACTGATTCATATACTAACACAAACAGAAAACAAGGTATAAATGTAGGAATATATTCTAACACATTATTATTTGATTAATTTTTGGATTTCATGCAATAGCGTTGATTCAAAAAAATTCTATGAATGAGTTTCATTTATTTACGGAATGACGATTTTCCAAATTCTCCATCTATCCAATAATAACAACTTAGCTTGCGTTCGGAATGTATGTTTATCCTTTTATAAAATTTTATCTAAGTCTCGAGAGTTAACTCTTTGTTCTAGTATTTCTGGAATAATCCTTAAACGTAATATATATGAAAACGAATTACATCATCACCGAAAAATTGAAATCTTAGAAAATGTTACACCATCATTCGATTCCACCGTTTTCGTTTTTCTTTCTATTTTGACTAATGAGATTATCGTGCATTTGTATTAATTTTTAATAGTATATGTTACCTGGTGAGTTTATGTTCATAAACCAAAAGAAAAACACAACTTTCTACACAGTCAACTTTAACCAACAACCACAACATATATGATATAGCACAGGGGTGGGGAACCTGCGGCCTTAAGGCCGCATGCAGCCTTTTGAGATTTTCTTTGCGGCCTTATCACAGATTATGAATTTTATACAAAATTCAAACCAATTTTTTTCGTCGAAATGTTTTTTTTTAAATTGTATTTTTTTAAAATATTTAATCCTTTTTTTCGAAAATATTTTGTCTAGTTCAGTAGTCGACTTTTTCGTAATTTCGCTTTAAAAATAGTGAGGTAACAAGAACCCATTAATAATTCTATGTACGTTTATATCGCCGATAGTTTAATAGAATATAGTACATTTTGCTACAAGAATCAATTTATTCTAAAAATAGAATTCTGCAGTAGGAGGTTCCTGAGCGAGCGGCTCCAACAAAAAAGTTTGCCAAAAAAAAATTTTTTTTTTAAACAACCGGCACTCTCATGGTCGCATTTGTAAGGCCAAATCAAAATTCTTTTTTTAAAAATGTGTGTTTTATAAATATCTTGGACAAGCTCCTAAATCAGCCACATCCAACACATGGTTAAGAAACTAGAGGCTTTATACTAGAAAAAAGTCTGTTTTTTAGATCCGTTATAACGGCCGTTTGAATACTAATATTTTTAAAAACTTCACAAATTTAGAATTTTTGAAATCTTTTTTATCAATTTCTTTCAAGAAATAGACCTCTGCAGTTGGAAGTTTCTGAGTGAGCGGCACCAACAAAAAAGCTTGTAAAACACAAAATTTGTTTGGAACAACCGGCACTCTCACGGTCGCATTTGTGGAGCCAGATCAAAAAACTTTTTTTAAGAGTGTGTGTTTTATAAATATATTTCGGACAAGTTCGTAAATCAGCTAAATCGAACACATGGTTAAGAAACTAAAGGCTTTATATTAGAAAAAATTGGTTTTTTAAATCCGTTATAACGGCCGTTTGGATACTAATATTTTTAAAAGCTTCATAAATTTAAAATCTGTGGAAACATTTTAATCCGTTTCTTATAAACATAAACCTCTGCAGTTAGAGATTTTTGACTCGTCGGCTTCAACAAAAAAGTTTGCAACAAGCCCTAAGAAAAACAATTTGCAAAAACCTTATAACATAAAAAAAAAAGATTTGAATAGAAGAAAAAAACTTTTTTTTCTTAGAAATAAACGTTTTGATATTTTGCAGTAGTTGCACGCCATATGATATAGAGTAGGTTGGCGTTTGTTTTTCATATAGTGTCAGAAATTGTCACACATATGTTATTTCAAGCGGACATCCTGCCACTCGGACTATTTACAATCTGTGTCAGGTTGTGTAATGCGGCAAACATTTCTGCCTGCCTTCTATTGTTGTCGTCGTCGGTCGTCTTGGAAAATTCTAACCACGATTTGTTGTGGACGTTGAAGTCACCGGTAACGATAACCTCACAGTTTTGAAATTGTGCTCTAATTTCGTCCACAACATTAGTCAAGAGATTAAAAAAATTGGGATTATGTTTGTTTGTGGACTAGAGCTTTTGTGAAAAAACAAATTTCAGGTAGACAAACCTTCAATACTAATATGTGTAGCTAATATATGTCGCAAACCCCCCGATATACAAGCGTTCATCATTTTTTAGCACAGAAAAAATCGTGAACTTGTAGCTCCATTTTGAAATTAAAACTCAATATAAAAAATTCAAAAAATCACTTTAACGCCAATAACGCCATCTAGAAAAATAAAACTCCATATAAAAAAATTCAAAACATTGAATCAAAAACACTAATCCAATTTTTTTGCATATGGCAATGTTGATTGTTTTTTTAAGATGGCGTGAATGAATAGGGCTTGTAGAATATCGGAGGTTTTGGTTGTAGCCATCTGCACCATGTAGTTCATAATTTAGAAAGCGTTTATATGTAACACTCTCATGAATGTATGCACACACACCTTGATGAAGTTTGAAAGTCGATTCAAGCCTATACACTGAAAAAAATTAAGTTAAACTTATGCTAGTTTAAAGCGTTTAAGTTATAATTACCCTATTTTTGGTTAATTTGTTCAAAATAGGCTATGTTTAATTTAAATTATGCGTGTTTTATATTACAAAACTAGCTAAGTTAATTAATGTTGTGATTTTTTAAGATAACATTGAATGCAAAACTGAAGTGTGATTTCAAAACTCAAGTCTGAAAACTATTAGAACATGTGAGGCAAATGATTCTTTGTAGTATTATTAAATGTAAATGACTTGGCAATTAACTGGCTAATTTAAATGATGCAAAGTAAAATCTACTTAGGCACTAAAGTTAGTTCTACTAAATTTTTAGGTTCATTTCACCGTATTATTTATTTTTTATAGTTAGTTTAGTTTAGTAATGATTTTGCAACTGAAAAGCAAAACTTATGTCAAACTTCTGTCTACTGAGTATTTTAACTTTAAATTTAAAAGTAATCAGTGGAGTATTTTACATAAGTTGATAATAAACGTGTGTTCTGTTGCGTTATAAAATGGTTTAAGTGAGAGTTTGTTAAAGCTTTTTTATATAGTAAATAATGAATTAGTAAGGTGTTGTGTGGTGCTAAGTTAAAAGTATTAAATATATTTAACAATTTAAACAGTTAATATTACTACAAATGAGATATAGTATTCTATGTGATATCTTATACTACTTTACTTTAGGAAAAATATACAATATAAACAAAAGAACTAAGGTATATAGCAGAGATGGCCAAGCTACACTACACGTGGAGCCGCAGTACAATAATCTCTCGTTACGCGAGCCAACATAAAAAATAAAAAATTTCAAAAGTATCAGTTGTTTGGAAATATATATTTTATTGAAAAAAAAATATGTAGTTATGGTTATAAATCCATACAAATATATATTTAAATTTTGTTACATGACATGCTTGCTTGTAGATGGCATGTTTGTTTGTAACTTGGCCGTGAGTTTTCTGAAATCTGGTTTGTTAGCGCAGTACGAATTAATTCCGTTAAATGTTTATTTGTAAGTTGTGAACGGTGGTTTGATTTTATAAACTTCATTGTTGAAAAAAGTGATTCACAACAATATGTTGTGCCGAATATGAACAGTAATCTGGCAGCAGCTTTTTACAAATTGGGGTACTTTGATTGAGACACTAGTTTCCAAAACTCATTTGGAGATTGTGTGGCTTTGTGATGCATTTTAAGAATGTGATCTTCCTGTAGCCCTAGTAATTCCATTTCTCCTGAGGCACTGTCATTCAAAATATAACAAGGAATCGATAAGCCCTCGTTAATAATGTCAATCTCGAATGAATTTACAAGTAAATTAAGAGAAATATTTAAATTACTCAGATCATTAAATCGTAAGTGAAAGTCTTTTAATAATTCTGCTAATTTACTGTCGTATTCACTCAGTTTGTTATCATTAAATTTTGAACACTTTTGTTGTAAAATCTCGTTGAAAAAGTTGAATTTTTTAATAAAACTCATAATCGTTTGAATAAGATCAGTAATAACTTTATCTTTTTCTTGTAATGCTAGGTTGAGGGATTGCAGATGCTCCATTATATCAGTCAAAATCATACAGTCATTAATACATTCATCATCCTTTAATTCCAAATAGTGTTTTTCTTTTTCTTTGAAGAAATTCTTGATGGAACCTCCATTGAATCAATGAAATCACCGTTTTTTCCTTGCAATTTCCTTAAGGTTTTAATTTCGTTAGTATGGTCAATTATTCATTTTTTTGGTTTAGGGTAGTATCTCACTGTCGTAGATGTAGAAGCGGTTGAGGTAGCATATGTCGGATTTGCACGTGTATTTTAATTCTATTTAATTATGAACTTATTCATTTTTTAATTGGAATATTAAAGGGTACATTCAATTTAACGTTGGCAAATTGCCTAAAAATAAAATATCAGAAGTATTGTTTATAAAAAAATTGCAGAAAAAGATATAATCATAAAAAACCAACGAATCCAAAAGGAAAGTCTTTTGATTTTGAGAAAGATTTTTGTGCATTAATTTGAGACAAATACAGGTGATTTTATTTTTAGTCCACTAGAATATGTTAAACGTATAACCTTAAATAATAAAATTAGTTAAATTTATTTATAACAGCAGATTATAAACTTGATTCGCGAAGTAAAGTAGTATCAAACTAAAACAAAGACGCAAAAAACAGTAGTAAATTTGACAGGACTGACATAATATAATCATATAATTGTATCAAATCATATTATATTAAACAGTATTATAAATTATATGTATTACTTCTAATTTTGTTACAATTTTTAAATATTATTATATTAAATATTATTTAATTTTTTCGGTTCTTTACGAGAGCCGCATTTATTCTTTCAAAGAGCCGCATGCGGCTCGCGAGCCGCGGATTGGCCATGTGTGGTATATAGGAACTCCCGGGGAGGAAGATATGCATTGATTATAAAGATATGCATTGAAAATTGTATGTAAAATTCAACAAACAGTTGTCTGTTTAATTTTGTCAATGGTTTGAATTTGTGGTTTGAATTTGATTATATTAACAAAAATGTTTGTCTTCAACAAAAATGTTTATTTTAACAATGCTTACAAGCTGTTCATTGATTTCTGTTGTAAAATTAAATAAATGAAAACTAAAATTATAATAAAAATTTAAAAATGAATGGTTTGAAATTTAGTGGACTTTATGTAAATGCCGTAAAAGTGCGGTTTGTGAAATATTCGTGTTTTTTTTTTCAAGTAAAATGAGTAATATGTGTGAAATTATAGTTTTTACAAATTAAATAGTTTAAAACGTTAAAAATGTCGAACAAAAAAATTTAATGAAAGTGAATCAACAATTTTGTCTTAAAAGATGTCTATAAAGGTAAATTGTATTCCTTCAAAATTGTATAATCTTTAATTAAACTCATCTTAGAAAACATACAAGTTATAACCTTATTAATTATGTAAAATAAAAAATTATTATTATAATTATTGTAAAATAAATAAAAAATTTTAAATATTCAAAATTTAATACATGTACTATTTGCTATTTTTATTTTTCAGATTTAAAGTTAGGAGGTTGTTTTGTACCCACGTTATTTTATGATTTCCTAACTTTTTTAGTACAAATTTTCAGAATTTGAGCTAATTTAATTAACATTTAATTAACGAAAAGTTGCCGAACAAAATAATAATAATGTTTTTTCCAATACGTATAAAATTTATTTGGTTGTATACACTTACATCTCTACTCAAAAACAAAAAAATTTCGGAGGTTCTGTTGTTTTAAGTTCAAAGTTCTGTTATTTTAAGTATTTTTTCAAATTTTCCGTTTAACTAAATAGTGAATTTCTAAAAACAATATTAAACAGACAAAATATACTGAATTCAATTAAATACAATATTATATTATATATTTATTACAAAATTATTTAGAGATTTGCAAATATTTTGCAAATCCGTTCATGAAAACAATTATTATGGAAAGTGCTGTAAAACTAGTTTCAACCATTTTCGTCGTACCTAGAATCGCAGCAATCTTTGATTTTTTTAGTAAAAACTTCTTTAGGCGCGTTGTGCGGTTTTGTATGGGGAAAAATTTATGTATTCGAGTTATCGTCACACTAAATAAATATTGAAAGAGAGGTAAATAAATTGTATTCATTTGTTATATTCTTATTTCTTATTTTCATTTTCTTGATTTATAATTTGTTTCTTTTTCTATTTTATTGAATTTAATTTTTTCGGTTTAAAACAGTGTGTACGTGTGGAAAGCAAAGATTTTGTTGTATTTTTAAGTAAAATAAAAAAAAATGGTTTTTGTCATATTTGATATGTGTGTTTTTCTTTATACTTTTTAATATAGAAAATGCAATTGATAGTACGAATAACCTAAGTATTGTTGATATTACTGATAATATATTATAAATAATTTTATTCTCGTCCTTTTGGTTTATATTTTGGTTCTTTCTTTTCATTAAATATTATGATGTTTTCTCAGTTAATAACAGTGTGTAAGTGTGGTAAAGTAAGTAAAGATTTAGTTCTATTTAGCCGATAAAAACACAGCTATTTCACAGTTTTAAGTTTTCACTTCTGTCGGCAGTCGTTAAGACTGCCTTCTTGTTTTTAAATCCAGGTAGAAGAAATTTTAAAAAATTTAACTACAAATTGATGGCAACTCTTGAAATTTGCATTTTCGGTAGAGTGCCTCATTTAATTATTCATTAAATAGTTCATAGTTTTTGATTATCTTATACTAAGTTTACACAATAATAGCAAATAGCTATTAAACTATTACGACGTTAACTGATATAATAATACTGTTTTACTATAACAGATAGTTATTTGATATTTTGATTTTGATTATATTATAATGCCCGATTTCTTGTCGTTAAACTTATCCTTAACATTACCTTAAACTTTTCGGTAACGCAAGACACTATGAGTTTGACGTTTAATATCACATTAATTTTGGGTTTATGATCAATTTTATAAATCTGTCAATTCTTTTTGTTTGTGCTCAACGCTATCGGGGCACTTGTCATCAAACCATTCATTATGTGATTTTGGTGGTCGTTTTCCGATTGTAGTTTGTGCTGCGGATATAATGTTTGATTGAAGCGTTTGCCATTCTTCTTGTATGTTTAATTGTATCTCAGACGGCATCTCACATTAATGGCACCTCACATCTCTATCCAGCGTTTTCGGATGTTTAAATGGTTCGACATTCCAGCGTACCGTCGTTTTCGCTTGTCTATTAACGTAGATGACAACTTGCGCTTGTACTTAAGGATGACACACTGAAAAAAAATGTCCTATTTCCAATCGAAATGCAATTGTCTCAACCTCACCATGCGGTCACATATGGCGAATGAAACTACGAAATTGCTTCAACAACTCTACAATTATAAATTGATGAAGTTGAGACAATCACACGAAATATTTATGTGAAAATAAAATATAGTTCAATTAATCTCAAATACTTAAACTTTAAAATGAAAAATTCATGATATAAGGCCAAAGAAAATTTTTTTAAGGGAAATAGTTATTATCTTTATTCAACTACTGTTATATTGGATATAACACTTTATATTTTAAACAAACCTAATTCTGTTGTTAGGAAAATGTTATCGGGTAGTTGTCTCAATCACAGTGAAATTGTTTGCAAATAACTTAACTTCGAGATGAGGTTGTCATGAACTTCAATTTTTTTTCAGTGCACGCATTTGATTGGTGTCCATATCAGCACCTCTATATTGATCGAACGTCAGTTACACTTGTAGCGTGTCTCTTAGAAATGATGACATGATTAATTTGATTGTCAGTTATTCCATCGTTTGATTTCCACGTTGCTTTGTGGATTCTCTTATGAGGAAAGAATGTGCTAGATATTACTAGATCATACACCATAGCCAGTTTAGCTGCACGAAAGCCGTTATTGTTACTGGTATGATGCAAGCTGTTAGGACCGATATGTGTTTTAAGTTCTGTACTTCTACCAATTTGAGCATTAAAGTCACCTACCAAGATATTTATATCGTGCCACGATATGTTACTAATGACTTCTTCGAGTTCTAGAAAGAACAGGTATTTAATATCATATCTGTCTTCAGTAGGTGCATGAACATTGATGATCATTACACATTGTGCATATTCGCATATTAATTGGGCAAAAGTCGATAATATGTTGATGCGAAGATGTATGAGAAAGCCAACTCCAAACTCTCCTCCTGTTGATGACCGCAATAGTAGAGAGTATATCCTTTGGCTGTTTCATGGATTCCACTACCTGACTATATCTTAGTTCTTGTAATTTCGCTATATCTAGTGTGTAGCTACCGCCTTGGTTTGTAAGTCTTAGTAGATCTCCTGGTCTTCTAAGGCTTAGCACGTTCCAGGTTCTCCTTTTTAAATCCTAGTTCGGGTACTGTTTTCGAGGGCGTTCTTGTGATGAATCCGAGATAATCCAAAGCCAGTGTACAGAATTCATGACCAATAATTTTTTACGGAAATGGAGTGTTAACCCATCGCCCAACCCAAATTTTTGTGAATGGGTTCGTTCAGCATTTTAAGGTCACCAAAAACAACCTTTTTACACGTTTATATAGCGAGCCGCTTAATCTAAGACAGACGCCCGTTCCAAGACGCCCATAACATGGAGAACAGACGCTTTTTGCACGTTTATATAGCGAGCCGCTTGGTCCAAGAAAGACGCCTGCTCCAAGCCGTCCCTAACATGGAGAACAGACGCTTGAGTTACATTGGTTTTATGACGCCATGATTCGCCATGGTACAGTATATTGAGTATAAGCAGTATTTACTCTGCCCCTCTTAACTACACCAACCTAATTCTGTTAGCGTTACCCAGGTAGCATGACGAATTAGAAATTTGGCTACCGCATTCTATCTCTCAAAATTATTAAGAGCGTTTATACCACAGATAGAACACTGAAAAAAAATTTACTAAACTCCAATAAAATTGTTCGTTGTATTAATAAACAGTAATTAATGGGCTACTTTTCATTGGATCCATATACAATTTATCATTCGTTAATCGAAATCATTCGTAATATTAACAAATTACTTATCGAACCAACGATGTTGTTTATTGAGGAGAAAGGAGTTCAATAATCATATATAATATCACGAGTCGTCAAATAATAGTCGATTATTTTTCATAATCATTATTACGAATGTCATTTGAGGTCCCGAGTGCGCATAGCGCACGAGAGAAATTTTTACCCTCAAATGACATGAGTGGTAATGTTGAAAAATAATCGACTAATAATTTGGTGGCGAGTTGTATTTAGCAGACAACTAAACGAACAGAAATAGTAACATTATTTCATACAACATAATCCTTTGTTGTCATTTTTTCTTCTAACAAAATTAAATATTATTTTATCTTAGTAGGCGCATAAATGTTATAAATTTGTAATTTATTTTTGACAAAAAAACATAAACATGCAATCATTCATGAATGAAAACGGACATTTTTATTATTTACAAATTGCATTTTTACATAATTTTGTATTATTGAATAATTTGTAGAAAAAATTTTATTTAGAAACTAATAATTATCTTTTAAACAAAATTATAAATAAAAAAAAATTATCTCATTAAGAAAAAAAAATTATCTCAATATCTCTAGTTTTAAATTAATATATTAAGTAGACCGAAAATAGTCACTATAATTCGCTGTTCCTACCCGTCAGAGAAAAATAATCGATATAATTCGTTTTGATTTGTTAAAATATAGTAAATGAAGCGTTTTTATTGGACCTTATCCATGGTATAACGAATATAAGGCATTCTTGACAGCTAATCGAAAATTTTGTGTGACGTCATCCGGTGTAAATATAAAGAAACAAAAAATGTTTTAATTTGAAAATTAGAGAAAACATAATTTTTACGTTATGGTTTTCCTTATTTTTTTCATTAACAATTTGTTTATTAAGTTTTCTTACTCTAAAGAACATTTTGCAGGGTAGTTAATTCGACGTCCACGCCATGCTGCAGGGGTAATGCAGACAGAATTAGGTTGGCGTATCAGAGGCAAGCAGAAAAAAACTGCTTAGTCTATTACGCTACATTACCGCGAATTGGCGCCTTAAAACCTTAACATCATAACAGAACCATTAACGAAAATTTGGGTTGGGACTGAGGTTAATACCATCACTCCGAAAAAAAAGCTTCGTTAAATTTGATAACCAAAAAAAGAATACCAGACACTAACAAAACAACAGAAGTTTTACCTGCACGTGAGAGAGAACCAAACTACCGAATCGGAACGTGAAACGTGTGCAGCCTGGTCGCTCATGATGCTTTAATAAGCCTAGAGACAGAGACTGAGAGGCATAGGATGGATATCATTTCTCTGCAAGAAATTAGACAGCAGTAGTGGTCATTCTTCACTCTCTTCACTCTTTATGCAGTAGTGGTACTAGTGGTAATTTAGTACTGGTTTCCTTGTTGGTGCACGCATACAAGAAGCCGTGTTGAAATTCATCCTGGTCAATGAGAGGATTTGCTACTTAGGGGTACGCGGTACATAAAACAATATTTCTCTTATTGCCTTGCATGCACCTACTGAAGCTAAGACCGTCAATATTTTCTACATAGCACTAGAGGAGGTTATGAAATCAACGCCAACAATGATAATGGTGAGAGAATGACTGAGTTTGCATTATCAAATAATTTGAGAAATGCCAGTACTTTCTTTTCGCATCGATCGATTCATAAGCAGACTTATGTTTTTAAACCGATTTTAAACCGTTCCTTTATATGTGCAAATATTGGAAGTAACCACTTCCTTGTATGTTCTAAGATAAGGTTCCACTTTCAACGATCAATTCAACGATCTTTTACTCATTAGAGTATTTCTGTAGGTGGGAGGTAAACTACACCAAGTCACATTTTTAAAATTTTACAGGAAAGCCAAAAAACTGTTTGAAAATGGACTATTTACTATGGACTTGGACTATTTAAAATTGTTCTATCTCGAAAACTACACTAGTTAGGACTCAGTGCTATTAACCTCTCGGTAGAGAACAAAATCCTGATTCTAACAGTATAAAAAAACGTATTTTGAAAAAATTGGACTTGGAGTAGTTTACCTCCCACCTACAGATTTAAAAGTTTGTCTTTTAAAGTCCAATCATTTTCAGTGAAGTGTAAGGAACAAACTATCTTATAATAAATACGAACATTTTCTTTTTTCACATGATTCTATCCACTACAAATTGATTTATTTTTCTGGAAATTAAAAAACCTTATGTTTTGACTATGATTTTTCACATTTGTTGAAAACTTTTGGTTTTAACGTAGTTCGGCATTTAAATTTGTATATGTTTTAATAGTAAAACAAATACTAAAGTTCATTAATTAATGAATGAATTAATTTCAATCATTTCATTAACTAATAAATTAATTTATAAATCATTTTAAATATATTTTTAATTTAAAAACAATAACTTTTCTCATTGATAATAACAACAAACGTATTATATAAAACTCTGAATGACGTCAATTAAAATCAAAATGGCATCGCTGTCACTCTAGTGAGAATACCTTATTTTCATTTTACCATGGACCTTATCGAAACTTTATTTAGTGAGTTGAATTGTCAGTAAATTTTTTTTATATAACGACAATTTTATTGAATTTTATTTTCAGTGAATACATAATACTTTTGTGTGGTATAAACACCCATGATATCGTTAGTTTAATAGTAAAAACATATTATTCTATTAAACTATCGGCGGTATAAACATAGCATTAGCCATTACATGATTTTATACCTGTTTAAATTTATTTTGTTTTTAATGTATTTAGTGTTTAATTTTTATTTATTGTATTCTTATATTAATTTCTAATAAATGAGCTAAAAATCAAGTATTTCTTTGTTTAGTATATAATTAATTATAAAGTTATTTTAACTTAGCAAAAAGTTCAAATGTGTGTTAAAATATAACAAACATGCGTTAACTTAACTAAGAAATAGGTCAATATTTGGTTTAAATGAACTATAACGCATAGTTTAAGAATGTTTAGTTTAAACAGGCCACCATTTTAAAATTCGTTAAAAATAGTTCAATACAAACTAACATTTTTTAACTATACATAAGTGAAATTGACTAAAAAATTTGTTAAGTTAAATGATTAGCAAAGGTCAAAATAACTAAGCAATTACTGATGTCATTTATAGTTAAAATTGACCAGATGCAAAGTTCTAATTTACTAAGCAAAAGCAAGTGTTAAAGTAACCCATGCAAAATTAATAATATTGAACTTGCGCTTAGCTGGTTGAAAAACAACCGATATTCTTGGTTAAGTTAAGTATGTTTTTTGGTTACAATTACCCAGAAATTTTTTTCAGTGTATTTGGGACGCAGTGTTACGTCCCATAGATAACTTTCAGAAACTTTTGTTTCTGAAAGAAAAAGAATGTGCGGTTTGTCATACACGAGATGAAGTTGCACGGCGTCACGGTTGGCATTCAATCCATAAATATTTTGAATGTGTATTTTAAATTTTTTATCAAATGTAATAGTCATTTAATCAAAACATTTTTTTAAAAATGAGTAACTAAACAATAAATCCTATCATATAATAAAATATGACATGGACCAATATTTCATGATAGGATGTAAGAAATAACAAACAGATGAAAACAAAATTTTTAAAAAATTTAAAAGGCTACTAAAATATTTATCCATATTGTTCCCACGTGTTATCGATGGTCATCACGGGTTAATTAAATTTAATCAAATTATTTTATTATTTTAAAAATTAAGCCTTTTTATCAATTTAATCAACCAAAAAATTTAATACAAACTAACAACAAAAATATTCAATAAATTGTAAACGTCAACAAATGTCAAAAAATCTTAAACAAATATGTTGTAACCGCTGTAACTAGATCATGACAGGAGATCAACATCAAATGCTTGATACGCTCAATGGTAGATGTCACTAGTTGAAAATTATAAAAAAATATAGCGCTAAAAGTTGACATTATTGACAAACTGGAAATATTATTTCTTTTTAACCGGAAAATTCATCCAACAACATCAAAAAGTAAAAAAAATCTTAAAATTGTGAAGTTAATTAAAATTTAAATTGTATATTTTAATAATTTTAAAATACAAGGAGCACTAAAGTAAATATTTATTTAATTCTATCTTAGTTGTATTTACTAATTTATATTACTATATGTAAAGGTTATAAAATAGTTTATTTCCTTATTATGTAAATGCCAAAAGTAATTTATTTGTATTGCAAATTTCATTTTAGGAAATTTGAAGTTCTTTTTTAATAAAGTTCTCTCGAATTAAGCTGCCGAAAAATATATAGTTTATTTACTTCGCAACATTCTTCAAATTTCTTTACTATTTATTTAATTTTAAAGAAAAATAATATTAAAGAAGAAACCATCTTCAAAATTATTATCGAAGAAGAAAATCAATTAAAATGAGTGACCTGTCCGAGCATGACGTCGACGATCACGATCCATTCCAGAGAGGGAATCTTACCCATCGTACACCGCCAAACAACGCAGACGGCACACAATTAGATTTTAATTGTGGTTTATGCCAGCAAGAGGATACAAATGAAATGGTTTCATGTGACACATGCCAGAAATGGTTTCATTTCCAATGTGTTGGTGTAACTCAAGCTGTTGAAAATCTAGATTGGGACTGTAGCAAGTGCGCTGGTATTCAATCATCCATGTTACATTTAGATGATCCTACAGCCGCTTTATCAAACAATGATCAGCAACCATCTGCAAATAGTTTACTGCAACAACCAGTACAAATAACAGAGGCAATCGTAGAGACATCTAAACCGCAGCAACAACAACAGCAGTTACAGCAACAACAGCAGCAACATAAAAAACAACAGCAGTTGCAGCAACGACAACAATGGCAGCAGCAACAACAACTACAGCTGCCGCAGCAACAAAAGCAACAGCAGTTGCAGCAACAACAGCAGCAGCAACAACAACTACAGCTGCCGCAGCAACAAAAGCAACAGCAGTTGCAGCAACAACAACAACAGCAGCAGCAACAACTACAGCTGCAACTAAAGCAACAGCAGTTGCAACAACAACAACAACAACAACAACATTTGCAGAAGCAGCAGCAACAACGATCACAGCTGCAACAATCATCTATACAATCAACACCATCGATTGCTAAAGCTAAACCTGAGGATCACAAATTCAACCTGGGAGATCAGCACAAAATGGAACCGTCAAAATCCAACAAACAACAACTGAAACATGATATAACTATGTCTCAGAAACCAAGATCACTTGGTGCAATATCGAAACTGCTACCAGCAACAACAACGACTGCCGGTCTACCGAACTTTGCAATGAATCAGTGGAGTACTATGCGACAAGAGCTGCCAACATCAGCAAATATTACTCATCAGTATAGTGCAACATTCGTAAAGCAAGCCACCACAACGGCTAACCAGCCGTCAGCACCATCCATAGCATTAAGTCGAGTCTCGAGTACTAACAGACGCAAACAGCTGGCGCTGGATAGACTTGAGGAAGAACGCAAGCTGGCTGAAGCAAGAGACAAGAAATATATTGAAGAAAAATACTCGATTTTAGACGATATGTGTTCAAGCAATAGTGGATCTCAACGAAGCGAAGCTAGTAAGCGAACGCGTGAATGGGTGCGTACACAGATGGAGCAAATTCCACTGCCAACTACCATCATACAAACAAATGAACCAATTCAAACTGAACCAACGCATCAACCACATCGTACAACTTCACATCTACCATTGCTGGGCCCAACAATCAAGAACCAAACAACGCATGATAGTCGCACCATAAAGAAGTTATCTACTGATGAATTAATAGCACGACAAGCATATTTAAAGGATTTACCATCCTTTAATGGGGATCCGGCAGAATGGCCACTTTTCTATTCCGCATATGAGAGATCAACATTACGATGCGGGTTTTCAGACGAAGAAAATCTAGGACGTCTCCAACGATGTCTAAAGGGCAATGCATTAGAGGCAGTGAAAAGTAAGTTGGTGCTTCCTGAAACAGTGCCGCAAGTTATAAACACTTTGAAAATGCTGTTCGGAAGGCCCGAGCAGATCCTAAGAGTGCTCACAAAAAAGATTGGAGCAGAACCAGTGGTGCAAGAAAACAAATTGGAAACAATAATAAAATATTCACTGTCAGTCCAAACATTAAGCGACACGATTTTAGCATCAGGCTTATGCAATCACCTAAACAATCCCATGCTTTTGCAGGACCTGGTCGAAAAGCTATCACCAAATTTAAAACTAAACTGGGCAATATTTAAGAACTCGTCAGACAACGTAGATATTTCAACGTTTAGTAATTGGCTGTGCCAAATTGCTGAGGCTGCAAGCAGTGTAACTTATAGCGATATCTCCTTTTCACATAATGTCGAAAATAAAAGGCCTGCAAGACCATTACCAAAACGAAGCTATACACATGCAGCACATTCTGAATATACGCAACGCTTAGACAAAAAGGTTGAAGAACTGGTGAAAACTGAAGAAAATTTTAAGCCAAAATGCTATAAATGTAAAGAACTCGGTCACTTCACTAGTACATGCCCGCAGTTAATAGCATTAAATGTAAAAGAACGGTGGGATTTTGTAAAAGCGGAGAATTTGTGCAGAAGATGTTATAGCAAACGACACTACACGTTGAGGTGCAAGCGCTCAAAGTTATGCGATGTAAATGGGTGCAAACATAAACATCATCCAACACTGCACGATCCTAGCATCCATACAGTCAAGGAGAACTCAACAGCAGAAGGTATCGTCGCCACTACCAATACATTGATGGAACCACAACAATCTCGGAGCAGCAGTCTACTTTTCCGTATTATTCCAGTAACGCTGCATGGTGAAACAAAATCATTGGAAACCTTTGCCTTTCTAGATGAAGGATCGTCTCTCACGTTATTGGATGAAGAAATTGCCGAAAAATTACATTTAAGTGGTCCAAGGGAAAATCTTTGTTTAAAATGGACTGGCGACACAACAAGAATAGAAGATGACAGCCGAAGAGTTTCATTGGAAATATCCGGGACTCAAGATAATGCCAAAAAATTCCGTATATCCGATGTGCATACAGTGAAAAGCCTAAATTTACCAGTGCAATCATTTCAGCAAGGCGATCAAAACCATATTGTTTACAACCATCTAAAGAACCTGCCAATACAAAACTACGAGAAAGCTATTCCTAGAATTTTAATTGGTCTTCGGCATTGGAGTTTAGGTCTTCCGCTCGAAGTGCGAGAAGGTCAATGGGGGGAGCCCATCGCCACCAAAACCAGACTGGGCTGGGCGATATTTGGTCATCAAGCAACATCAAACTCATCAGAAAATGTGCAGTACAGCCACTATCACATCTGTGGTTGTAGTTCGGACACTGGTCTGCACCAACAAGTTAAAGAATTCTTCACGACAGAAAATTTCGGTGTTATAATACCTGAAAAAATTCTTGAGT
This sequence comes from Diogma glabrata, assembly GCA_963693315.1. Classification (NCBI taxonomy): domain Eukaryota; kingdom Metazoa; phylum Arthropoda; class Insecta; order Diptera; family Cylindrotomidae; genus Diogma; species Diogma glabrata. The sequence continues at coordinate 36,258,905 of OY856187.1, read as the reverse complement.
CCAGAGATGACCAACGAGCTAGGGAAATATTGGAAAGTCGCACCCGAAGAAACAAAAACAAATATGAAACCGGGCTGCTATGGCGTTATGACCACATCAATATGCCAGATAGTCTTCCAATGGCAAAACAAAGATTGTATTGTTTGGAGAAAAAAATGAAAAAAGATCCAACGTATGCTAAATTCCTTCAAGAACAAATAAAAGGTTATGAGGAAAAAGGTTACACTCGTAAACTCTCATCCGAAGAAGCGCAAATAATCGGTCCTCGCACGTGGTACTTGCCAATATTTACAGTGACAAATCCGAACAAACCAGAAAAAATACGATTAGTGTGGGACGCGGCCGCGTCTGTAAATGGAACATCATTGAATTCTATGCTACTAAAGGGTCCAGACATGTTAGTGCCATTGGTAAATATACTATACAGATTTCGCGAGCATAAGATAGCAATAGTAGGTGACATCCGAGAGATGTTCCATCAAATTCAAATCAATGAAGCCGACCAAGACTCCCAAAGATTTCTCTGGCGCAGCAATTCATCCGAAGATATTGAAGTGCATGCTATGCAAGTGATGACATTTGGAGCAACATGTTCTCCGTGCTCGGCTCAACATGTGAAAAATATAAATGCAAGAGAATTCTCACACACATTTCCGAGAGCAACACAAGCTATAATTGACAACCATTATGTTGATGATTGGTTGGACAGTTTCGACACGGAAGCGGAAGCTGCAGAAGTGGCCCACCAGGTCAAACATATACACGCACAAGCTGGATTTCAAATAAGAAATTGGCAATCCAACTCAAGCTATATTCTAAATACTCTGGGTGAAACTAACCAAAGCAACAAGAAGAGCTTCAGCACAGATGAGGTGGCAACTGCGAAAGTACTAGGAATGTGGTGGGAAATGTCAGCAGATGTTCTCTACTTCTCAATAAATTACGAACGGCTGAACAAAGAAATCATCAACGGAAGCCGTCGCCCTACCAAAAGAGAAGTTCTTCGAACTTTGATGATGATTTATGATCCGCTTGGATTAATTGCATTCTTTCTCGTCTACGCAAAAATACTCATACGTGAAATTTGGAGTTCATCAGTAGATTGGGATCAACCGATTTCCAATGAGCAGTACCTCAAGTGGTTGAAATGGGTTGAAATATTACCAGAGCTCGAAGAAATCTCAATCCCCAGATGTTACACCAGTGAAACAATCAAACCACGAGGAGTTCAACTTCACCTATTTGTTGACGCCAGCGAGAATGCCTTTGCCGCTGTTGCATATTATCGATTCGAATACGATAATTATAGCAAAACAGTACTCATCGGAGCTAAAACCAAAGTAGCACCCCAAAATCCACTGTCGATTCCTCGGCTAGAGCTGCAGGCAGCTGTTTTGGGTACTAGATTAGCTAAAAGTATTGAATCAGCACATACAATCCAAATACAGCAAAGAATATTCTGGTCTGATTCGCGAGATGTTTTGTGCTGGCTCCGCTCAGAACATAGGAAATATAAGCAATTCGTCGCACATCGTATTGGCGAAATACTGGAAGAAACAAATGTAAACGAATGGAGATGGGTTCCGACGAAGCTTAATGTTGCCGACGAAGCCACGAAATGGAACGCGCCACCGAAGATATCTGATACAAGTAGATGGTACCTGGGACCAGAATTCCTTATAGCGCCAGAACATAAATGGCCCACTGAATGTCATCAGGATAGCACAGAGGAAAAAGAACTACGGCAGCAGCTATCTCACGTTGAAGTCAACAAGCTAACACCTGATCCATCGCGCTTTAGTAAGTGGCGAAGACTTGTTCGTACTCAAGCATATCTGCTTAGAGTTTTTTGGACTGCTAAAAAACAACAGTCGGTGAGACCGGAAATACTAACCAGCGAAGAGGAGTTAGCAGCTGCAATCTACCTGTATCGAGAGGCACAACAATCAGCTTATCACGAGGAGATCTTAGCACTCAAAGCAATTCCGCCAACAAAAATAAAGAAAACCAGTCGTATCTACAAGATGTCGCCATTTCTAGACGAACACCAGGTCCTAAGAATGAAAAGTAGGTTATCTGAAGCAAGCTCCATCAGCAAGGAAGTTAAATACCCCATTCTGCTACCACGAGAACATCGTATAACACAGCTTATCGTTGATTTCTACCATAGAAAGTATAAGCATAAGAATGGAGAAACAGTTGTTAACGAAATTCGTCAGTATTTCGTCATATCACAACTTCGAGTATTGGTAAAAAAGACGCAGTCAAGTTGTCAGCAATGCAAGAACGAAAGAGCAGTGCCGAAACCACCGGAAATGGCAGACCTTCCTGTAGCACGAATGGCCAACTATAAATTACCATTTTCTCACGTCGGAGTGGATCTTTTTGGTCCCATGGATGTTGTCGTCGGACGACGAGTTGAGAAGCGATGGGCGATGCTCTTTACATGTCTAACCATAAGAGCCATTCATATGGAAATTGTGCATTCACTAAGCTCTGATTCATGCATAATGGCGTTGCGAAACTTTATTTCAAGACGTGGCACACCATTAGAGCTGTACAGCGATAATGGAACTAACTTTCACGGTGCAAATAACGAACTGAGAAAAATAATTGAATCAATACTGCCTGAAGCCGTTCGCACAGAATTTGCAACAATCAACTGGATATTCATACCACCTTCTAGTCCACATATGGGCGGGTGCTGGGAAAGAATGGTGCGATCTATAAAAACTGTTTTGTCATCAATCCTTCCAACTAGAAGACCAAATGATGAACTATTGAGATCCTGTCTGATAGAGGCTGAGCACATAGTGAATTCCAGACCACTAACATACGTTCCAATTAATCCAGAAGACGCAGAAGCTATCACTCCAAATCATTTTCTTTTAGGCTCGTCTGGCGGTGCAAAACCATTTGGAGAATTTACGGATGAAGTGCTTATACTAAGAAAAAACTGGCAGATCAGTCAACGACTAGTTCAGCTATTCTGGAAACGGTGGACCAAGGAATATATGCCAATGATATCTAGAAGGACAAAATGGTTTGAAAAGGTTAAACCTATTGAAAATGGAGATGTCGTTGTAATCATGGATGACAATCGTCCGAATTCCTGGATGAAAGGCGTCGTGTTGGGAACCGTAAAACACGGTGATCAAGTTCGCACTCTCACCATCAAAACGACAAAGGGAATTTATACTCGCCCAGCAGTAAAAGTTGCAGTACTTGATGTAAAAAACGATAGTAATTAGAATTCGGATCGAATCTAATTACTGGGGGGAGTGTTATCGATGGTCATCACGGGTTAATTAAATTTAATCAAATTATTTTATTATTTTAAAAATTAAGCCTTTTTATCAATTTAATCAACCAAAAAATTTAATACAAACTAACAACAAAAATATTCAATAAATTGTAAACGTCAACAAATGTCAAAAAATCTTAAACAAATATGTTGTAACCGCTGTAACTAGATCATGACAGGAGATCAACATCAAATGCTTGATACGCTCAATGGTAGATGTCACTAGTTGAAAATTATAAAAAAATATAGCGCTAAAAGTTGACATTATTGACAAACTGGAAATATTATTTCTTTTTAACCGGAAAATTCATCCAACAACATCAAAAAGTAAAAAAAATCTTAAAATTGTGAAGTTAATTAAAATTTAAATTGTATATTTTAATAATTTTAAAATACAAGGAGCACTAAAGTAAATATTTATTTAATTCTATCTTAGTTGTATTTACTAATTTATATTACTATATGTAAAGGTTATAAAATAGTTTATTTCCTTATTATGTAAATGCCAAAAGTAATTTATTTGTATTGCAAATTTCATTTTAGGAAATTTGAAGTTCTTTTTTAATAAAGTTCTCTCGAATTAAGCTGCCGAAAAATATATAGTTTATTTACTTCGCAACACCACGAGTTAAGACGCAATAAAGGTCATCGTAACATGCCTTCGTCTATACCTATTAGAAGTCTATCTACAACTGGATGCGACAGGTGCCCAGAGGTTTGGTACTTTTCATGGTTTGGCCCTACCATCCTCTCTAGTGTGTACCCACCATGGGGTGCTAATAAGGAAGCACCTTCCCGCGACCCGTGCGGCTAAGCCAAGGTCCCCGTTCCCGCTAGACATGACAACAGGTTTACGGTTTGTAATAGCAGGCTAGAGCTTACTATAGCTCAGGTACCTCGGGTTCACCAAGTTCCGTATCACGGTCTAATCAGACCAGTGACCCCTGAGGTAAAACCTCTGGACCCCTTGACTCAGCTCTGGTTAAGACCTTTTTAAAAATAAGATTTTGGGTATTATCACAAACCTTTCTCATATAAATAAATGCTTTGATACTATTTTTTGGTGTTCTAAGCCTTTATATATGCAAGTTTTATTGGTGCTGTTTATTGGCATTAAATAAGTTGTTTGGAAAAGAATCCATATTTTCTCATTCTCATTCTTAAGCTGAAAGTACAATAAAACACCAAAGGAATGTTATCTTGTGAATATTTTTGTACCATTTTATTTTTAATGTCGTTTGACAAATAAATATTAGGAAAGAAAGGGTGGACCACCTCCTCAAGTATCCTCATCATTTTTAGCATTAGCATTTTATTTCTATTTTCCGTAAGTTTTTCTTATTTTTAGAGATGTTTTTATTTTTAATTTAAAAAAAAATTCTTTTAATTTTTATAAGGGTTGTTGAGGATGGAAGAAAATAATTAAGATACAAAAAAGTTACCTTCAAATTCTTACGAGTAGAATCTAAATAGATTGAGTAGAAATTGTTGAGAAAGATCATTTTAGAGTATTTATTTCTAATAAAATATAAGACATTTTTGCTCTATTTTGCCTATCGGTTTTATCTATGACGTGTTTCGTGACATCAAACTCTTACCAATATTTATTTCAATTACCATTTTTTTTCTAATAAAAAAACGAATTTAATTTATATTATAATCTTAAAATTTTTAATTAGATTTCATTTAATTTCTAGAGTTCTTAGAATGTTGATTTCTTATCATTTCTTTAATAATTTGTTGTTTCTTTTAATTTAGCGTTGCGCACACTTCCTTTGAATATTTATGATTTTGTTGTTTATTGTTTCTTCAAAGAATAATTTTTGAAATTTAGTAAAAATATGACATTGGAAATGAGGTTGGTGTTTTTGGTACATCGAAAAGAGAAATATTTGATTGGCTTGAAAAAGATCGTCAGGTATTACAAATATATTTTGTTTACTTTTTTGTCATTTTGAGACTCGATAACTTTTTGTAGCTCGCTCCTAAGTAGTTGTGCAATGGGGTTAATGTTGAAGCGATAAGACAGATATAAGAAACTAGAGCTCTAAATAGAAGGAAAATCTCTAAAAAACTAGAAAAACAGTCGAATTTCGGCCAACCGAGCTTCCTCAGTTGTTGTAGACTGATCATCAGGTATTTTCAGTGGCGGATTACCATAGAGGCGGAAGAGGCGGCCGCCTCGGGCCCCACATGCACAGGGGCCCCCTCGCTACAAATAGTATTGATATTTTATAGGTATTCAAATATCAGATGACTGCGTTCATTCAACCAAAGTTTTTAAACCTAAAGATGTTTTTTATATTATCCCACATGTAAAAGTGTTAGGTTGTCAATTTGTATTACTTTTTTTCATGTATGTATTTATTTTAATAATTCTAATTTGATAGTTTTATAATTTTTTAATGTACAAATTCGTTTTCCAATTTGTATAGTAAAAAAACATTTTGTTTTGAAAAGTTCCACTGTTACGAATGAATATTAATACTAAAACTTTATTTGCAATAGGCTGTTATTATATCAATCGCAAAATTATTGATAAAAACAATATCCAGATAAGTATTTTTTGGATATTTGAAGTATATTTGAGTTTTATGTTTTCATCAATGATTTTGGATTTCTTTTAAGACCTACAATTCATTGAAAGCATTAAACTGAAAACCTCAATTTTAAGCATATAATTGTACATATTTTAGATTAATTTCATATATAACTAAATAAATGAAAACTTTTTAACGTGTAGAATTGAAATCATTTATTGTATGCTTAAAATCCATGTATTTTTTATACAATACATGCTAAATTCATCATTTGGATTAACGTTTGAAAAGGGTTTCCATATGATATGATTGATATAGTATAGGTGTTTTAGCTTAAGTTGTATATTTCGTTTTATCAACGTTGATTGGAAAAAAGATTGTCTAAAAAATTTGTTTGAAAAATTTGAAAAAAAGATTGTTTGAAACTGGATGTATTGATACTCAAATAGCTCGTGAAATTGAAGTACAACAAAAATACTGGCGGGAAGTTTTAAAAAGAACTGCAGCTACAGTAAAGCTATTAGCTAATTTGGGTTTAGCATTTCGTGGTCATCGAGAAGATATTGATTCGAACAGAAAAGGAAATTTTATGACATGCATTGAGTACCTATCCCAATTTGATGATTTTCTTAAAACTCATTTGGAGAGGTACAGCCATCCAGGAAAAGGTAATGTAAGCTGTTTATCACATACCACATGCGATGAATTTATAAATTTAATGGGAACTGAAGTAAAAGAACACCTAATTCAAGAAATTCAGGACTCTTTATATTATTCAATTATTGTTGATTCTACGCCAGACGTGAACCACACTGACCAACTAAGTTTTATATTAAGGTACATTGATAAAGTGGGCGATGCGAGAGAACGATTTTTGGATTTTTACAAATTTAAAATCACAATTCAGAATATCTAGCACAACTTATTTTGAAAACTTTAAACAATTTGTCTTTGGATATAAAAAATTGTCGCGGTCAAACATATATGGCCGGAAAATATAATGGTTTACAAGCCAAAATTAAAACTCTAAGTGAGACCGCCATTTTTATTCCTTGTACAAGTCATACGTTTAATTTAATTGGAAATTATGCTGCAGATGCCTATTCTACTGCGGTGTATTATTTTAACTTTATCCAAAATATATATGTATTCTTTTCTTCATCTACTCACAGATGGAAGTTGCTTATTGATAATTTTTTCGATACTAATTCCAAACATATTAAAAAATTAAGTGACACAAGTGACAAGATGGTCTGCAAGAGCTGATGCAGTATCCGCCTTGCGGTTTAATTATAAAAATATTAAAAGCGTTCTTATCCAAATTAGCGAAAATGAAGACGGAAAATCGATTACTAAAGTTGAGGTTAAAAAATTAGCTAGCTCTTTCGATGAATATGAATTGCCTTATTAACCGTTCTATGGGATATATTATTGCAAAGAATCAATAGTACTAGAAAATCATTTCAAAATATTCAAACGAACTTATTACAAGGAGTAAAACTGTTTAATTCTTTGTCACAATTTATAAGGGATGTTCGGAATGATTTTGAGAGCATAGAAAAGCAAGCAAACTTATTAACAGACAATATTAGCTACAAAGAAGGACGAAAAAGAAAACGCAAAATTATGTATGATGAATCATCTGCAAATGATATACAGCTAGTAGGACGAGAATTGTTTATTATAAATACTCACAATATGATCTGTGATAGACTTGCCACTGAAATGTCTACCAGAACGTCCATATATGAAACTGTTTTAAATAATTTTAAATTATGTTTTGATCAAAATATACCAGTGATGAAGTTGACAAGTGTATTTTAGAATTGTCAAATACATATGCGAGGGATATAGAAGTACAATATTTTAAAGAGGAATTTTTAAAATATATAAAAGAAGAGAACATCACTTGTCCATTTAAGATGTACAAGGTAATCATTGATGGCCTGCAATCTTCATTTCCCAATGTGGAAACTATTTTAAAAATATTTCTTACATTGCCGATATGCAACGCAAGTGGGGAACGATCTTTCTCCGTTCTGAAGCGGATAAAAAATTATTTAAGAAATAGTCTTAATCAAACTCATTTGCAAAATTTTTGGTAAAATCTTAGGCCCCAAAATTTTGTTCCGCCTCAGGCCCCTTAAAGGCATAATCCGCCACTGGGTATTTTAAAGTCATCTATTGATATTGAAAAGAAGGAAACTGAGCTTTAAGCAAGACATTCGAATTTTATGGTCTGTGTGACAGAGAACATTGCGTTGATAGTGAAAAGATTCACGTAATGTGAACACAAAGTTAAACAAAATCAAACCATTAACTTTAATCTTTTTTTATTACCGTACAGCTATGTTAATTTGCCACGACTTAGTAGAAATGAATAGATTTTTTGGCCAAATTTAAAAGTTTTGTGTTTCTTTTTTTAATGAAAATAGTATATTTTCCTACAAGAGATGAAAACATTGTTTTTTTCGTGAGTAAACATTTGTTCACGAGATGCGCTAGCGTCGAGTGAGACATGTTTACGAACGAAAAACGTTTTTATCTCGCGTAGGAAATGCAATTTTTTCTATGATAGTAATATAAAATCGATATTTACTGTAAATTATAAAGTTATAAATCGACAACAAAACATTTAAAATTCATATTCTATTTTTTCATGGTTACGTTGTTTAAAATACTTTGTAAAATTATATGAAAAACCATAGCAATTATAATTTATTTTTTTTTTTCACTAGTGAGTTTACTTTTCGAATAGAAAAATATCATTTTGAAAGAAAACAAATTATTAATTCTTTTATTAAACAAATCACAGTTGAATGAATTAATAATGTTACCAAATGGAACATTTTTCATTCAAATTGTTGCTAAATAATTTATAAGAATCAAGATAAAATTTGGTAGAACGGGATATTATTTAAAAATTATATCAATATCACCAATATATATTCTAACATTAAACCGTGAGTTGGTTTAATTTATTTGAACTCTTGTAATTTTTTCTTTGTAAACGGTCAATGAAAATTAAATTAATGAGCCATTAGCATGTAGCTTTTTTTCCCAAATATAATGAGTGCTCTTTGCGATTTAACGATAATGCGAGTTTTAACTGCCGCTTAGTTTGATGTTAGTTCATCAGTATTTATTTTTATAATTTTAAAATTATTTAGCTTTTCATCCATAGGAATAAATCTCAAAAATTGTTCATTAGCTAAATGGACCATAGCTGAAAATGCTAATGGTACGGATAAGTTAAGTTGCATTTGTTTATTAAGATATTTAGGCAAATCTCTGTAAATCTCATAAAATACACAATTGCCAGCAACATATGTTTCATATTGATTTTTTAAAGGGCTGACTAATTTTTTTACGTACTCCTTGTCATCGTCATCTAGCTCACGCATAGTTTGTTCCGGTGTTTTATGATTAACAATATATGAGCAGGCAGCTTTTAACTGTTTCATATTAACAATTTTAGAACGTGGTGCATATGGGATGACAATTTTTTTACTTTGTTCTGCACCATCTTGTACTGTGTTGATGACAGAAAAATTGTTCGTCTCATCATCACCATGATGATGACCATCTCCAAAAACGTTATCATTCTGTTCATTTAAATTATTTGTGATGCTTAAATTTGAATTCGTTCTATCTGCTTGATTTGCACTATGGGAACTTATATCTAAACCAAATTCGTTATTCGAATTATCAGTTTCATTCTCCTCATATTTTAATCGTACTCCTATTGCAAAAAATAACTTTTCAAAGTAACTATCTTCAATATGATAATTTATTGGCAACTTTAATTTTTTGCGATCCCAGTTCTTCGCAATGTGCCTTGTTTTCATTTCAGGATCGAATAATTTGAAGACGTTTGAAACATTGTTTGTTTTTCCGTCGATCTTTGTAAATTTTCTTCCTCTCTTTTTTCTTAGTTTATGATGGTGGTCTGATGGTTTGAATTTCCAATATGATGGACCGGCCCAAAATCTACTAATTTCGTTCAAGGGACGATATGAATATTCTAGCTTCTGCTTCTTAGATGTTCCAGAAGTAGGCTGCATATTATCTATCATAAATTGGGGTCTTTTGAAACCGGCACATGTATTTAGTGATTCCATCTCTTCTTTAGAGAATCTATTAAAATAATCTGGAATGTAGATATTAAATCAGAAACAAGTGCGATTAGTTAACCGAAAGAAAGTTATACCAGTTTCTACATAAGTGTTGTTTTCTGGAGTCTGTTCAACATCAGCATTTACATCAAATGCATATCCCAAGCTAGTATTTTGTATGAATTCATCTTCAAAATCTGCACAGTCATCTTCTGATTCATAGTCTAACTGTAACAAACTGGAAAAACAATTGTATTTTGTAGACCCAATTTCAAAGCAATAATACGACAATACATACTCATTCATAGAACAAGGTTTATCAGTTATACGATATCCCGAAAAAATCGTTCTTAGTTTAACCGGAGACTTACATTTTTTATAATTAATAATGATGAACTTTTCTTCTTCTTTATTGGAATTAATTTCTGTGTTAGCTGGTGTTCTATCCCAAAAAGGCTGATCACTACTGGTAAATAAATATAACACAAATTTATCATAGAATATCGAAAATGTAACAAAATATCACATACTCGACAAGTAATTCGGAATTATATGTCTCCAATCTATTTAAAAACGCGTTCTTCGAGCATGCTACATCATCAAAATTTGGTTTTACATTAGAATAGATTGGGTCAATAAATGGGATTGTTTCCAGTTTTGCATTTATAAGACTTTTACATCTTGTTATAGTTGAGCTCTGTTTTCTACGTCTCTTTGGCGTTTCTATCGTTTCTTGATCTGTTGATTCTGTAGTGTCTTCATTTTCGTTTTGAGTTTGTTGCAGAGCTAAAATTTGATTATTTTAGAATGGATGTTTTGCGTAATTTATAATTGTTTGATTTAACATTATTACAATTTTGAAACTAACCATTCATTCGTGTCAACCCATTTGATATAAGCGTAACTTCATTATGAACAATATCAACACGAAGACCATAAATTTTACCAGCCGCTTCAAGACATTGGCCAACCGTTTGGAAGTTTTTAACATACTTTCTATGTCCCGGCCCGGTTAATAATTTACCTAAAGTATCTATTAATGGATTTTGCCAAGCATTTCGTTTGTCAATTTTCTAAAAATTATGTGTAAACGAATAGTTAAATACAGCTGGCGTATATAAATATGTGAGTCACTTTGTATATTTGCACGAAAATAAAACTAAGTGAGTCACGATTTAAAATAAAGATTCTGAAGATTCTTGAATTAATTTTTAATAGACAACATTATACGATGACGTCCACACCTTATAGCCTCGTGAAACAACACACTAGATTGCAGAGCTGCTATCATTATAAACTATAGCTCATCGGTTCTGAAAAAAATCAGCTTACAATACGGAAACTAGAACATTATTTTTGAATCAGGCATTCAAGGTAAATATCTCGTTTTACTTCAACGCGTGAATATAAATTTAAATAAATCGAATATACGTTATTAAAAAGTTTGAGCTATAAAAAATTATTTTTGCTATTTGATCCTAGGTGGCAGTGCTCGATCTTCAATTTATAATATAAAAAACTTCGAGTCCAATAAAACAAACCTACTATACTAATTTGCAGTCATGTTGGAACTATATACATTGAGCGGCGGTTACTTACATTGTCCGCAAACTGTTGTAAACATGTTTTCAATTCCTCATTCTCTTCCAAGACTAATGTGGATTGATGAGAATTATCATTGGAAGATAATGGCCCTGAACTTTTTTCTGTCTCCTCTTCATTCTGAAATTGAAAATCTAAATTATTTATCAAAAACAAAAAATAACTGTAACTATATACTAAAGCGGAAGGAGTTTTGAATTCAGTCATTTTTCAAATAAAATAAAATGAAAGGTTGACAATCAGAAATGAATTTGACTTCTTTTAAAAACGAAACAATAATTTCTATGACGCCTCCTTTGATGCAGAAAACGTAGTATCTGTTTTGAATTAGTTCTTAAAGGTGTATTCCAATTAGTTTTAATTAATAAATCTAACAATTTATTTGACGGAGTATGAGTAATATCTGACAGAGTATAATTATACTGCATCCCCAATAAAATGATAGTCTAGATATTTATATTGGCTAGTTATTTATAATAATTGTGGTTCAGGCGGTTTAGGTAAAACAACGCTTACTTCAAAGTTATTGCGTACCGTGTGCAAATTACGAGAGAACTCGATATAATTCTTATATAGCCGTATATAGATTATTTTCCTTCGTAAACAGAATCAAGTTCCCCAAATTAAATCAACTGTGAAACTTCAAATGAGGGATCGAATTAAAAAGCAACAACAAGACTATAAAAATTAAGATCCACAAAAAAGGGAAACAATTTTATTTAAATTTTATTAAAATTTTCAATAAAATAAAATAAAGGGAGCAACAAACTTTCTTAATTTCTTTTCTTAGAGCATTTAACAAGGACAACAACCCAACCCAACTACCCCATTTAGATCTTTACAGTTTGCCTTGTAGTAATTTTCCCTAATTTTATTCTTTTTTTTTATTATTATATTTTCAATTTTGATTTTATATAAACGATAAATATAATCGTTTTTCTTACATTATTTTATAAGAAATAAGTCTTGTAATTGTTTCTTAATATTTATTGACTTCTAATTTGTTAAACGATTGGAATTTTTATTGTTTTCAATAAAATAATAAAATTTTTAGTGAATATTAACAATAAAATTTATTACTTTATATGAGTATTGAGAGTGGGAATAGAGGTAAAGTAGTATCTTGAGATTTAAGGAGTATTGTACGAAAGAATAAGCTTATAATGAAAGTTGTTGATTCAAAAGTCACGTTTGGTGTGAAGTGAATACACAAATACTCGTATATAGTTTATAAGCTATAATTATTTTTTATTGTTTTGATTTTATATTTAACCAAACAAAGTCAAATTTTGTACGTAGAGTATTTATTGTTCAAGGTTTCAAAATAATTTTTGTTTACTTTGCTGAAAAACGTAGAAGTTGTCAATATACTAATGTTTTTAGTAGTTTTTTTATATTTGTTGATCTACGAGTGTGACAATCGGGTGTGCTTCATATAAATCTATTTGGGCTTTTATCATTGAGAAAGACAGTGCGTCATATGATTGAGGAATTTGCTACTGTTCTGTTAGATCTTTTTAAAAAATTGGATTTTTATCAATTATTTTATTTTTATTTTCTCTGTGGCAATAACCTCCAGTTCCAACTAATAATAAAAAGCAGAAAGTTTACTTACGCAATCTATAACTATTGCGATATACATATTTTATCTTTCTACTGGTCTTCACCGTAACAAAAAATAGTATGACTCCTGGTGGAAAAAAAAAAAATTGCCCGTATTCTAGAAATTTAACTTACTTCAGATTGATTATTCCATTGCCATGCCATATTTATAAATTATATAAAAGAACTTTTTTAATTAAAACTTCAATGTAATTAAATTATATAAACGGTTTCGGTAACAAAACTAAGAGTTTTTGTCTATAAATAAGTAATGTTGAATTAAAAATTTTACATGCTGGTCAAATTCCTCTGAAAACTTTTGAAAATTAACAAATGAGCATTCGTTTTATATCGCAAACAAGATTATTGGAGCTACCTTGTATCTAAATGATACATGTTAATTTTCCTAAATATGGTTATAATTAAAAGAATAATATTACCTGTATGTATATATCAATCAACTTTATTGGAACAACCTCTTTTCTGTCTTACCATCATGCAGTGATATAGCATCATTCGTAATAATTCAATTTGCGGGTGTGTACGAATGTTTCTTTTATTGATAGCGAAACATCATCATCAAATACAACTGCAGTTATTTTACCAACCGGTCCTCCATATACACCTTTTCTTCGTTTATACAGCGTAGAAATAATTATATCTTGCGTTTGATTGCTGAAATTTGAGCAGAAAAGTTTAAAAATTGTGCTTTTAGGACCCATGAGAAGCATTTGTTTTGAATATTTATTATATTTTGAACTTTTCACAATTTATATAATTATAATTTTATTTATGCCGGATAGCTCAAAACTATTTTACGGAAACTGAAAACACTGAATTTAACCCACAAAGCAATTATCACTTGCAAATCTCTTATATCACAGAAAAAAATTGTACAGAAAATTATTATTTGGCTAACACATAAATTAATTTAGTAAAAGAAAAATGAATCAAAAATTATACAAATTAAAATCAATAAGCTTACATTAGTTTATTTCTTCAATGTTGTTCCTTCATTATTTTTTTCATTCACCAGCACGAGCAACAATATTTTCTTCATTCTCTACAACTATTCCATCTTCTTTTCATAAGTTGCCCATTTCCAACCATATACATAACACAAATCAATAACTCAGAAATAGTGGTTTAAGTTCACTACTCTATTATACCATGAAGTAGCAAACCACTTAGAAATACTTCTTCCAGATCCAATTTATGTATTAAGCAATTTAATGTAACATCATCTAAATCAAACTTATGATTTAATTTGACATCCGACATTTTATTAGTGGTAGCTGCTCTACCAACACACATATTAACACTGCATGTATAAATAAAACACAAAGAAAACGTTCAGATAACATTATTATTTTCTCAAAATAACTTAAGCTTTCGATTTTTTTTTTGCTTTAGATTCATTTTTTTCCCATTTTTCATTTTATTCACTAATTTTTCTCTTTACTAATTTTTTATCAACTCATTACATTAAAACAAAAACAAATAAAAAAACTTTGATATCACAGTTTAAACATCATTTAATTTTCTATTAAACAATTAACATTTTTTTCTATTTGCACCCATAATACTTATTTTTAAATTATTATTTTTAATTAATTTAACTTTTTTTTCATGCATCAATAACTTTTGATTTTTAAAATTATACTAATTTAACACAACCAATATAATATATAATATTAAATGGGCTTTAATATATATATATATATATATATATATATATATATATATATATATATATATATATATATATATATATATATATATATATATATATATATATATATATATATATATATATATATATATATATATATATATATATATATATATATATATATATATATATATATATATATATATATATCAATTGATTGAGTTTTCAAATTATACTGACTGACTTTATTATAAAATTTCTCATTTTTATATTAATTTTTCTTCTTCTGTTTCCCCTTCCAACAATCAACAATTTCTCCAGTATATAAAAAACATTAAATCAAACATGTTTATTGTTGAAATTGAGTGACGCAACTAAATCTCAACAGTAGCATACAAAAATGTTGCGACCTTTAAGAAAATTAATGAAATTATAATTGAAAATGAAAATTATTATTTTTAGAACAAAATTGAAATAGTCCTGGCGTTACATATTTTACAAATTAATTCATCTGGAATTATCAAACTCCATCAAGTCTCATCGCCTGGACATCTCTAACAAGATCCATCACTTATAAACAACTGCCACGAGATATTGGCCTTTACCATATTATTTTTGTGATAGGATTTATTGTTTAATTATTCATTCTTTAAATTCACACATATTGTAATTCCTAATGCTCAACACATTTCACAAATTCTGAGTTCAATTTCTTAAGTATTGGGGTGAACTTCTAGAGAATTTTCAAGAACAGCTGAAACAATTTTATTTTCAACGCTTGTACATTAATGGTCAGTTGTAATAATTGAATTAGCGTACACTGTATAATAGACACTAATACGGTTAGCATGAATACCAACAGGAAGTAATCGGAGGACTGCGCACATAGTGAGGTTATATTCCGACGAACGATTTCCATGTGGTTACGAGAATGAGCATCCCCCAATCCAGCACAAATTAACCTGTATGCGCGCGTTTGAGATAGAGTAGATGGATAACGACAAATGCTCGATAGACGGATAAAGGATACTTCTACTTGTTAGACGGATAACGAGTAATGAGACTCTGAATTCCCCAAAATGCCGAGGAAGCCGACATCCACACCAATGCGAGTACTACGTTTACATAAAAAAGTTAAAAAAGTAAGCATATATATAAGTCTCTCACCCCATTATTGTAGCGGATCCAACCCCACTCTACCTTCTTCACACCTACCGTCTTCCCCCGAAAACAACGCGTTGTGTTTGAGGGTGAACAATTTTTCGATTTTCTTATCACTTTCGAAAAGTGATATAATTATTCGAATAGAACGCTGTTTCAAATAGAACGCTATCTCGAATAGAACGCCACTTTTCGAAGTAAGCGATTTTTTAAAAAAATTAAGTTTAATTAAAACTTTTGTTGTAAATAAAACATAAGTTAGTAGTTCAGATAATCTGTATATGGTTATATAATTTTGTATGTGTTGTACATTGCCATTTTATTCTGTATCCAATTTTAAACTGAAAAATTTATTCAATTTTAATATTCAGTAAATCATCAAAAGTAGAGCCACAACAACATAAAAAGCAATTTTTTGGCATTTAAAAATAAACAACAACCAAAATCGAAAATTTAAACACAATCAAATATGTACAGATTTTATTTTTTATTATTTTCAACGTTTGAAATAAATTTTTGTCGTCCCACCCTGGAAAAATTAATTTATTTCTAACAGTAAAACTCATTTCTTCATTAATTAAATATACTTTTTAATAGAAAATTTTTTCGATATAACGAAAAATTTCAGCCAAATCAAAAATGTGTCGGTCAGAAAGGTGTCCGATTTGTAAAAAAATGACCCATAAACATTAATCGTTCATTATACAATTGTTGTCCACTTCCACAACAGTAATGTTGACATCTTATAGATTGCAAAAAGCTACAATCTCCATCCTACATGATGTCGAATACCCTTTATCGACCTTGGCGTTGTCGTTCTCATCGATAAGATCATTTAGATTGGCTTCAATTTCTAGGATGATATCGCT
Source organism: Diogma glabrata (assembly GCA_963693315.1). Classification (NCBI taxonomy): domain Eukaryota; kingdom Metazoa; phylum Arthropoda; class Insecta; order Diptera; family Cylindrotomidae; genus Diogma; species Diogma glabrata. The sequence continues at coordinate 36,242,040 of OY856187.1, read as the reverse complement.
TATAACCCTACTTATCCACGTACCGAACGGATCGAAACTGATTTTGAAGTTTTATAAATAGTTAAACAAAGATTTCGAGTTTTTCTCTTTCAAAAATCAATTGCTTTCATGTAAAAATCAAAAAACGTATGATATTATTTATCATACATGTAGTGAATGCCTTAAAAAATTAGTTTGTATTCATAATTCAATACATAACGCCTAGGCGTTATATTTGAATAAAATGCAGGGTAGGCGTTCTATTTGTCTACAACGCCTAGGAGTTTTTTTCGGAGAAGACGGTAGCCTATCATCACACGTATCTTAACTAAGTAAAATTAAATGTGTATGTTGCGCCAATTGTAACGGCGATTGTTGAACAATAATCATAAACAAGTCTTTATTCAGTATATTGTTGCGCCGAATGTAAGGGCGATAGTTGGACAATAATCATAAAAATAAATTTAAATCAATGTAATTTATTGCGCCGAATGTAAAGGCGATAGTTGAATAATAATCATAAAAATAAATTCAAATCAATTTAAATTGTTGCACCGAATGTAGAGGCGATCGTTGAACAATAATCATAAAAATAAATTTAAATCAATGTAATTTGTTGCCCCGAAGGTAAAGGCGATAGTTGATCGAATTAACCAAAAAAATTCACATAGTTACAATTAACTAATTTTTACATTTAGATAGGTATTAATTTTTTTATATTCTTATTCAAATTATAACCCGACCGTTAATTTAATTCTCTTTTCCAGTTATATTTCCTTGACAACACAAAGAAACAATAATATTTTTTGTTCTCTAATATTTTCTTCTTTTATTTTCTATTTCAACCTACACAAATTTTACTAACCTAAAACAGTTTTTCTAATTAATTTAACATAAAAAAATATTTCTAATTAATTTGAATACACTATTTTTTTCAATGATTTTCCTAATTTTGTCCTAATTGAAAATAATTGGAACAAAAGATTTAACCTGTCTCATCAGATTACTCTAACAAATGGATACTAGGCAATTTGGCTAATTAACACAAGAAAAAAAATCAGTGGTATCAAAAAAATAGAGTAACTCAACATCTGTTGTACAAATCAAAACAAAAATAATTTTAACCACACTTGGTTGAGTAAATTCACAAGACTGGTCGTATATAAAAAAATGTCGCACTAAATATGTTCTCAATGGCATGAGCCAGTATTTCTAAAACGAGACAGAATAATAAACATGCTGAAAAAATATATATAGATAAATGTCGATTAGGTAAATTATGCACGTCAACTCATACATCAAGACCGACAAATTCTCCTGATCTAGAGGTATAATCGTGTTAGGTGTTGTTTAAATTGTAAACACCCCGAACACCAACCTCTCTTAAGATTTTTCTTTGAATTTTATAAACTTCCTTAATATTCATAGTGTTATTTTTCATATTTACAAAATCTTTTTGGGTTTTTTTAAATTTGTAGTTCAGAAAATTCTGAGTTTAAGGCAGCTAGATAGAAAAAAGGGGACAATATTTTTGACAACGAATTTAGAATATAAAAGTATATTTTACTCCAGACCCCTCAAAGCATGGAATTTAATTTAATGAATTAAAAATGAATTTCTCGATTCATGAAGTTCGAAAATAAGCCAGGAATATAATACCCTACTTGAACCGGTACAAATAAATTTGTTTTGACAACTCCACATCTCAGCAGTACAGTTACTCATCCTTTAACAGTTTAACAACATGTTACTTTACTGTTGCCGTAAAAATATGGAAAGAAAATGATGACACTTTACTGTCGCCGTAAAAATATGAAAGTTATTTTACTGCCACCATAAAAAATAATAAAAAAGGCGTTACTTTACAACCGTTTTGATTATATGTCAAAAAAGTAGAACTTTAACTTTCTCCTTAGTGCCAGTAAAGTTAAATTTTACAGTCGTTTGTCGAAAAACTATTTTTTCACATTGAAAATTTAATTCAAATGAAATTGGTAGTCTTTTCCTTTTTTATTATTCGTGAGAGGAACATGCGCATTAGTTTGAATTTATTGTATTTTATATAATTTAAAATGAGAGTGAAAATGTTTTTATTGATTTTTTTATAAAATGCAAGCAAATTATTTATAAAATACCACAAGAATTTTATTTCAGAATTGAAAACAATCAAATAAATTGTTTTGTTGTGTTGCGTTGCTTCGCGCTACAGAATAACGTTAACAGGTCTGTTTTTATTCTATTAAGCACAATAACGCACACAATTATGGTTGAAAAAAAAATAAACCTATTGTTATAGTTGTCGGAAAGATAAATATTTCAAATGTAGAATGATGTAGGTTTTAAAATAGTACTTTGTGTATCTAGTTGCACAAAGTTGATTTTTTCCGCACGCGTCGTAATTTCGTCTAACGAGGCGAAGCCGAGTTGAACAAATATACGACAAGTGCGGAAAAAATCAATTTGTGCAATGAGTTGCACTCAACGTTTTTTGCAATTCCGAAAACACAATTAAACAAAATTATTCTGCAACCAAATTTTTTACAATCAACATTCATATTAAAATATAAGTAAACATTTCTATTACGCACAAACGAATCGTAAAACACATTTTATATCCTAGTTATCGTGGCTGAAAGTTGAACTTTACATCCGTAAAATAAAATCCCATTGCTATATGAAATATTAATATATTTTACGCACAAACGAATAGTAAAACACATTTTACATCCTAGTTATCGTGGCTGAAAGTTAAACTTTACATCCGTAAAATAAAATCCCGTTGCTATATAAAATATTAATATAATTTTTTACGTTACCGCCCGTAAAATATTCATAAAATTAGAACAAACAAATAAATTATTGTATGAAGTTTATAGAGAAAATCATGGCATGTTTAGCATAATTTTCAAAATGTCTAGCGAGCTTAAAAAATTCAAAAATTTATTTATACTACAATAAAGTTGTGCAGTTGTGCGTAAAACTTTGTACATACACTCAGGCTGAAAGGAAGATTACGCCCTTGGTTCAATAAAAGCCCTCGCTTCGCGTCGGGCTTCAATATGAACCGTTGGCGTAATCTTCTACTTTCAGCCCTCGATATGAGACAATTTTCTATGAAACAGTGCGGAAAAATAAAACAGTGCGGAAAAATCTCACTTTTTGATTTTGTTGACAATATCGAAATACGTAGAATTGTGATTCGGAATTGCAAAAAAATATTTTATGCAACTTTTGGAGCCCATTTCCTGTGCATTAAAAAGGTTAGAAAATGGCTGGCTCTTTCAAAAAAATTTTCTCGCCAAAAACTGAACCTCTTTCGCTTGCTATTTTTGTAATTAAAGTAATATAAGTTTGCAGAATTTTCATTCATAAGAAAAATTTAAAATCCTACCCCTCTTTTTGAGCATTTTTCGACGTTCTAACAAAAATGTCTGGTCAAAGAAAACGTCTGATTTCAATTGTTTATTTAAATGTATTTGCGTAATGAAATGCGTTGAAAAGTTTTTAGGCAAAATTTGAAATTAGACATCGGTAACTTTATGTAAGCGTAGGTCAAATAAGTTATGCAGCATTTGCATATTGAATCTTCAGCTGTCGAATCTTCTGAATTTTCAAAATTTTTATTGATAAAACTTTTTTTATCCAAAATAATATGGAAGTGATTAATATTTACACTCAAACATCTTTCATGATTAAAGTGACACCAATATTTCAAAAACCTTCATAACACCTTGACTAATGCTAAAAATTAAAAAAGTAACAACAAAGTCGCAAAAATCGTCTTATCATATTTTCATTTTCTTTTAAAACATAAAATTATTTAAAATCCTTTTTCTTTCAGTTAAGTTTAAAATATATAAATAAAATCACATAAAATTGGTCCATATGTAAATTTAGAGATAAAAAAAACACAACAAAAATGATCTCATTTATATCCTTAATATTCCCATTTTAACACATGCGAAAATTTTAAAATGGAAAATCTTTTTCGTTTATTTTTTGCGTTATTTTCGATTATCAGGAAAAAATCTAATCGAGAAAACATTTAAATTTAAACTTTTTTTTTGCGTCTTATTTTTTTTACAAAAATTTGTGATTTTATGTATTTTAAGGGAAATTCGATATAAAAAAAAATTACGGATAGGATAAGTAAGTAATCGAATGTGATAAAATTAAAAAGATAATATTGTTATTTGTTCATATGAGATATGAGAATAACGGTTATGTGTCGTCAGTTGGGATTTTTGGTTATTTTATTTATTAGAGTATTTGAAGGATTAATTTTTCAAATTGACTGCTGTTGAATTTCAACGAGGAACATTAAAATTGGAAAAAATTTAAATTTTGTGAAAATGTTTAAGATATTTGTTTTTACGATTTATCTGATGTACGTTTTTTTAATCTAATCCTAAAATTGGTTGAAGAAATGAGCTTACTTAAGAGAAGAAACAGATTTGAAAATGGCTAACAATCGTTTAGTGATGTAGATTTAAAATTACAAAAATTTAACACGGTTGGATAACGATCACAAATAACTTTTTTTTAAATTGTTACTTATAGTAATTATTATTTCTATTATAGTTATTATTTTTCTACCTAGAAAATGTACCACGTGGCAACTTTTTGTAAGAGTTAGGTGTTGGTTTGTCTAAAAATGTTTTTCGGAAAACACGTCCGGATAGGGCGGAACTGGAATCCTTACCCTCTCTTGTAATCATAGAAATGCTTGTCCCTTAATTGTAGAGGAAAGAAATCATAATTCCAGAGCTTACAATTTTATTTTATTCTAGTGCTCTTTTCACTCCTCAAATAAGTATTCGCAAGTTAAAATTTTTATATTTTTAATATCATTCTTACTCGAAAGACAAATTTTTTTATATATTTTAAGTCACATCTTTGGACTTTGGAGTGGATTATATTTTCATTATTTTTTTTATTCTATATGCCAAAAAAAAATTAGTACTTTTATGTCATGCTTTTTATTTATTTTCATTACATTACTTGCATATTTGAACAAAAAATTCAGACAAATAATTTATTTACATATTTGTATTTAATAAATTAATTTCATTTTAAAAAATAATTCTGATGTCTTAATTTTTAACGTTTAACTGCACTAATTCGAAATTTTGTAACCGAAGCAGTAAAGAAGTGGTTCTGGTCGTATTTTTTTTGGCTAAATTTTTGAAATTATAAATTAAAATGGAAGACGCGAAGAAAAAATGCATCAGACCTTTAGTCACTTTTCAAGTACCTACAAGTTAAAGTCCCTTTACGGTTTATATTTTAATCTTCAGAGCTTGAACATATTTGAATCGTTCGAGAGATAATGAGCTCTATATTACAGACAGGAACGTTAACAAGAGAGTTTTACGCTATCGAAAATACGTATGGTCGTCAAACATTCGAAAGGGTATGACCCAATTCTGGATTTGAAAAGTACCTACCGAAAAGTATAAGCTACCTGACAAAATTCGTTATTTCCTTAATTCAGAATTCAGATGATCCACCATAGGAAGAAGAACTGTCGGCATTTCACCCTCCCCGTCATCTCGACCCAAATTCAGCAGATACGTAAGTTTGTTAAAATAGCCCTGATATTGGACATCAGTATCAAGATCGTTCCTCCAAACAGAGTTATTTTTTATTAAAACAGCTTCAAAAAAACAGCTTATTATCCTATTTTAAGTTCTTACTCTACATATATCAAAATAAATAATCAAAGACAAAAACATCCAAAGAAACTCTGTAAATTAATTTATTAATTTATTTTTGTCCTTCAATAATACAAATCATACAAATGACATATCATAGAGAGAATATGAAACTTTCATCAAGGTAAGTAGGTCCAATGTAAATAAGTTTGCGGTTGTTCAGAATTTATATTAAATGTGAAATTGTAGCCTTTGATCTTCGTGTTGGTATGTATATTGATTTTTTTGGAATATTTAATCATATTTAATCATAACCGCTACAAGAAATATTGTGTTACAGAGACTCATTCTCATTCAACTTCTAAATAACTATTGGGCGTGAGGTTGATCAGTGTATATTTGAAAAAGAAACGAAGATGGAAAATTCTCGCTAGTAAAACATCGGTGATGCTGTTCGATCAAGTAAATTATTAAATACAATGTACAATAGAATGATCAATTTTGATTTTGTGTTTGAACTAAAATTGTTTAACTATCTAAAAGTTTATGATTTTTAAATTTTAAAATTGAAAAAAAAAATTAAAAATATAATTTTTTTTTGACGATTATTTAATAGTCAATTGTTTATCAAGCTTTTATTAGTGAATCATAACCATGGGACTGTTAAACATAACAAAAGTTGTAACGACGGACTATTTTCAATTTTTACTCTAAAATAATAGTATTCATATTCAAAGAAATTCGCCAATAATTTATTAATTTATTCTCTTCAATTGTAATAAGCACAGGGACATTTGTTTGTACTACTGTGCAAAAACATTTTTTTTGTTGACGGTTTAGTTACGTCCCTCAATGTCAATTAATAAATGTTTTACATAAATGATTGTTTTACATAAATGATTTGTAAAAAGTAGAATTATTGTCTGTATTAGTGAAAACTGCTTACTGGAGAGGGAAACAGGAAGCCTAATATGTGTATATAAGCGATCAAATTGTTTTGATCGAAGATTAGTTATAAATTTAAAATCGAAAAGAGTAGTATTTAATTAAAAACAAAACAAAATATATTATTGTGTAAATTTAAATGTAGGAAAAATGTAAATTTTTATTATAAAAAAATTAAATTATTTGTTTTAATTGTGATATCGAAGTTTTTTTATTTATTTATTTGAATATAATGAGTTTTAGTGAAACTTGTTTGATAAATCATTTAGTAAATAAAATGAAAATGAAAAAATGAATCTAAAAAAATCACAAGTTCAAATACAAAAACGTGAAAATAGTTATTCGGGTGTAGTAATAACGAAACCGTTCAACACACTTTTTATACCCAACGGTGACGCTTCATTCCAAGCCGTTACATGTTAAATGCAAATATTCATAAATTTGATATCAATCAGCATGCGGCTAAAGAAGTTAATGATGTTGCTGGGCTTCGAAATACGAATAATTATTGGTGTGTGGATAAATTAGATCAATCTATGAGGGATATATTTCAAGTTGGCAGAACTAATTTAATTTTATCATTTCATGATGCTTTTAATAAAATTAAATTACGTTTAGTAAAATAAATTACATCCTACAATCAACATTTGTTCACAGTACTAGTTTTGGAAGAAGACAACATGCAAGAAATAAAATAATGTAAGCCTTTTGTATTTTGATTTCTATAATTTTTGTTGATTTATTTTTATACTGCTAAATTATTTTCTCTGTTAGTTTTCTTTTTTTCATTTTTACTTAACTAATGGTTGAGGCTGGTGAAGCCCATATCACCCTTAAACTAACTTATGAACTACCCACCCAACACCAATACTTAACATCTAAATTGGCTCTGTAATTCTAATCCAGAAAATCCATATTGGATTGGACTGGATTCGAACCGTCCGACCCTAACGATGTATAGACTAGCGCGTTAACACACTCGGGTATACATCGCCCCTCTGTTAGTTAATTAGTTATTCTGTTTCTTTAAATTATTTTGTGATTCATGAATAAGAGATTTGCAAGTGTAATTTGTTGGCCATAGACTCAGTTTTCCGGTATAATAAAATATTTTGTTTTTTGTGGTAAAAGTATAAATTTCTCACCAAACTGGCAAATAAATTGAAAATTGGTTCTATTGGATGCTATTACAAATAGTCCTTGGGCCCACGTCAATTTCATTTGATGAATTCTACATATTTTATACTTCGTGAGGTGTCTGTCTTTGATGAATCCGAAAACTATTGTTCTGTTATTTTCAGCCGCTTTTTCGGTCGGTAAGCCCCGAAAAATTCCGAATACCCGAGATCTTGTAAACTTGCTACCGAATTTTTTTTAACTAGGGTGGTGGAAATTTGATTTAGAATATGAGAGTAACATAGTCCAACAAAAAAGTGTCTCCTAAATTGTCAAGTCCGACAGTTGACATTTTGGCATATGCTTAGGTTGTCGGACTCGACAATAGAACACAAATTTTTGTCGGAAAGGTTACCATCGTGTTCTAAAACAAGTTTCCACCCCCTCCAAACAAAAGTTTTCGGACTCGTCAAGGACGCCTCACGCCTCGTCAAGGTGCCTCACGAAGTATAAAATATGTGGCAATCATTAAATGAAATCGCTTGGGCCCAGGACTAAAAGTTTAATTGCAAAAACATTAAATGTCATGAACATTTATT